>JAGKTI010017652.1:0-18344 GCA_018397915.1 Birgus latro
TTGTCTCCTCTCTGTTGACAACCTGTGGTTCTGGTGTGGTTTATGAGGATTTTTTTTTTTTTTTCCCCGTGCTTCCTCTGCCTGCCCAAGGTTACCATGGTTGATTGTAACCCTCCTAAGCCTACAACTCTGTTGAAGAAGGGGAAGAAGAAACCAATGTTAACTTACACCCAGAAGTTAGATGTAAATGAGGATTGAAAGCGGTGAGAAGAAAGCTAAAGTTGCCCACCATTTCTGACTCAACGAATCGACGATACGCACCTCTACAGCAACAAGGAAAAAATTTTGAAGTGCGTTCTTGCCTGTGGACTGGGACCTATTGATAGCCATGTAAGATGCCGAAACGAGGCTCTCATCTGGACAGAAAGGAGTTTGGAAATTTTCATAAAACGGCAGGCAAGATACAACATCGCAGTTGATGAACCAACACTGCATGCAAAAGCCAGACTATTTCAAACTGTCGCCTGTAGATGTCCTGGTACTACCTTTGAGAAGCCTTTCTCCGCCAGTTATGGGTAGTTTGCAAATTTTACCCAGAAGAAGGGAATCAGAAACGTGCATCTGACTGGTGAGAGGGCGTCGGCTGACACAGCAGCGGCCTCAGATTTCCCTGAGTTTCTGAAGGCTGTTGTAGATGAGGGGGGTTACACCAGCTCGACGATATTCAACATGGACTAGACAGCCCTGCAATGGAGCATGCTCCCCAAGTCAACATACATCTCTGGTTAGCAGAAGCGGGCTAAGGGCCGACCTGGGGCTGAAGCCGGCTCAGTGACTTTGAAGTCAAAGCCAAAGCCCTTCAAAAGTCATGAAACCGAAGCTGGCACCTTTGGAAAGTTGTGAAACAGAAGCCAAGTAAACATTCACAAAGACAAGGCTGAAGTTGTATGAATTTATGAAGCCAATAATCAGCTTCATGTCACAGCATCCCAGCTGTAGGATTAAAAAGCATTTTTTCCACTGTCCCACATGTTGTAAACATATTCCGTTCTTGTAACGAATTTTCTGGCCTTGGTGCTTTAGCCAGCTGTTGGGGCTGGAAAGTTACAAAACCAAAGCCGAAGCCACGACCTAAAAACCATGGCTTCATGAAGCCGAAGCCACAGCTGGCTTCGTTCCCATGTCTGGCTAAAGGACGTAAGCCTGATTGGTCATGGTGCACAGTTGTTTTGTGTACAAATGCAGTGAAGACCTTTAAAATGAGGCCCTTTGTCATCCACAAGGCCAGAAAAATGCAAGCCTTCAGGAAACTACGGGATATGAGCCAGTCAGGGGTGTATTGAGTGCAGCATGACAAAGCTTGGGCTACAACCTCCCTTGTAACTAAGTGGCTTGATTTATTTGTTCAGGAGACTAAGGAGCATTGTTGGAGGGAGGGCATCCCCTTCAAGGTGCTCCTGTTGACGGATAATGCTCCATGCCACCGGCAGCACCTTACCTCTCGCCACTCTGGAGTCACGGTGCAGTTTTTGCCATCCAACACCACCTCCCTTCTCCAGCCCCTTGACCAAGAGGTAATAGCAAACACCAAATTCATCATCATCAGCTAATGTATCAATGGTTCATCAAGGCTGTGATGGATGACGCTCCTGAGACGGCTGTGCTTCAGAACATAACAGTAGGGGTGGAGAGGCCTGTGTGTGGTGGGGAACAGCAACAGGGAGCTGCTGGTGGCAAAGGCCAGATATGGGACGAAAATTTGCAGCATGATCCTACTTTCCCTCAGTCAATCTTGACAGTAGTGGAGTTTTTGGTGTCAGGACAATGTTAAGAGCTTGACTGATGGGCTGGTTAAGGCGTGGGGTCAGATGAGCAAGGCAACAATCATTCATGCCTGGCAGCTCATCCTCCAACACCTTTATCTGCCACCATCAGGTCTTGTACTGCCCCGCAGCCCTCTCTCTACAAACACTCCGTTTTTCTGCTGCCAAACTAATCGCCTCGACACCACACAGCAGACTAGCTGAAGTGGTGCGTGCCACGGCTCCCCCAAGATAGGAACATAATAAAGTGTAGAAGGCGTTGCATGTGAGCGGGGTGGCCCCACCGGGACCTTCCCGCTACCATGCCCCGTCTTCCCTGCTGTCACACAAGCTTGACCCCACTGACCGGGCTAATGTAGGGCTCGGCCTTCACTACAGGTGGAGGAAAACTATAAACGAAACGAACGAACTTGTACTGCCAGTTGATGAGGAAGCAGTCCAGGCTGTGGAACTTACCCGCTACTTTCCAGGGTTTAACTGACGTTCTGGAGGTGGCTAATGCACAGCAGGAGGCGACAGAGGTAGTGTTGAGTGCTGTTATGGAGGAGGATGAGCATGTGGTTTGGAGAGAGCATGAGAGAGAAAGTGAAAATGTAATAGAAAATGTGGATCCTTTAAAGACATGAGTGATGCGCTTGTGGCCATAGATATGACAAAGGAAAAAGCGGAAATTATGGTCAGAGATGAAATGAGGCGTGATGAGGTTATCGTTGCTCTTCAAAAAGCAGTTCAGTGCTATAAAGATCTGCATAACAAGCGAGTGAATGAGTGTCATCATGAGCTAACAACCTGTTACTTTGGCCACTCTCGACCAATTCCACAGCCTGAGCCACTGCCTGGCCCTTCACACGCAGCAGACTCTTACAACGACACGGAGGCAGCTGAGGGCGATGACGATACTGCTTCCGTTGTCTCTACGCTGGACTTTGAGGGGGTTTTTTGAGAGAAGTTGATGAGGAGGAAGCAGCACGGGTGGCAGCATGAGGCAGCAGAACATTCACCACATGTTGAGAGGCCGTAGTCCGCCTCAAGCCTCTGAACCCCTTCCCCATCCATTCGAGCAATGTTGTCAGAGTTAGGTAAGAATCTTACAATATTGTTCATTTCCATTAAATATGCTTTACTAATTTCTTTTCCAGGTTGTCAGTGTTTGCTGGTTACCAGTTTAATGTAGGTTTGGGGGTAAGCAGGGCATCCTTTGCAGAATGACAGACTCATAATTAATCTTCCCATAAGATTAGTTATTTCTCACTCACAGAATTTTCAAATAGCAGCATGTGCCCAGTCTCATGATTTAGGAGATTCCACTGCAGAGATGAGCTTGAGGTAAGTCGCTCTGAGACTAAAAGGTGAAGAGTCAGTGGTCTCCATCACATGAGAACAACTCCTTGATAGGGCTTCATCTTCGAATCCCTCAAAGCTGTTAGAAACCACGGACACTGTATCATCATTGTTGTCTAAGGCGAATGATTATGATGTTTTTTTAGTTGAAAATTGTATTATAACAGTTGCAGTGAAGATTTTCATCTAGCAATGATAATGAAAACTGTGAAAACCAAGTGCACTATAACCAAGAGATCACTGTATTCAGGTACCCCAATCAGGTTTCTGGGCCAGGCAGATTATGTCTGTGCTAGAGTCTGTCACTCTCATGCTGACCCAACATCTTCGTGGCGCGATATTTTTCTTCGATTGCTCAGTGTCAATACACTTTTCATGATAGAATGTTAGTTTTGGTTTCATTTTAAAGCTGAATAGTTGTACTTTATTGTAGTATGTTCAAAAAGAGAACAAAGAAAATAAAATGTCAAAATGACGAGTTGAAGTTAGGTGAAAAGCAAAAATTTTATACCCTGCTGTAGATAAATATTCGGCAAAAAAAAAAAATAAATCTGGTTTAAACCATGCAAAACTACGATAAATTACCTGTACAAAGGTACATAGATTATTGTAATTTTTGCATTTTCTTGTGCAGTAAAGCAAAATGAAAGAGATGCAACAATTTTATTTTAGTCTCGGCCTCATATTCACATCGCAATCTTTTTCTTTGATCGGTCAGGGTAAATACACTTTTTATGATAGAATGCTGGTTGTGGTGTTACTTTGAAGCTGAATAGTTGTACTTTATCGTAATATATTCAAAAAAAGGAAAACAAAGAAAATAAAAAGTCGGTGACGAGTTGAAGTTAGGCAAACACCAAATATACCTTGCTGCAGAAAATATTAGCCAAGAATAAAGTAATAAAGTAACAATGCCATGAGTCGGACCAGCAGTACCCGCCAGACATAGAGCAACAACCACTTGATGTCATGCTCGAGTCTCTTTGTTATGACGCAAAAACATGATTTCTATCTATCCATCTATTGCCAGATGCCTCAATCCCACACGGGGTGGCCACAAACAAATCGCCTCCATGTCACTGTCCCCTGCCATTTCACTACCACGCTCCCAACTCACACACCCCTCTCTCATATACCTCTCCATCCCCTGCCATTTCACTACCACGCTCCCAACTCACACACCCCTCTCTCATATACCTCTCCATCCCTCTATCTCATCATCGGCCTCCCCCTCCCTCTCGCCCCCTCCACACTCACATACACTCTCCTCATCAGTCTTTCACTCTCCATCCTCTCCACATGGCCAAACCACTTTAACGATTTATGGTGAATATTTAACAAAAGTTTCTTAAAATGACGATTAAAAGCGTCATCGTAATCTCTGTGGTTGGACTTGAAATGACGATCAAAACTGTCATCGGAATCTCAAAGGGGTACTAATATGTGATAAATGTATGTACAGTCATTATGCAACTTATGTGAAGGTTACGTTTCCAAGGCAATAGGTAAAGCTTGAAATCATGTACAGCCAAAACACCCCACTTAACACCCCTTAAATCATTCCTAAACTTTAAAAATATTAATAGAACAGTAGAAAACAGTACACTTAAGTCATAAAGCTTTTTTTTTTTTTTTTAAATAAAGAAGCTGAAGTTCATTTGGCATTTCCTTACAAGTCTATTAACCATGGTCACTAGATTGTGAGTGGTAGTCGCACTCGGCACAGCTCCTGCATTTTCGTGAGTCTCCACTTCGCCGGTCCCCAGCACACTGCTGCTCTTCTCTAACCTGGTTTGGTGTTTCGCTGATTATTTTCTTGCAGTCATGGCTCGGGGGAGAACCACTACACGTGGAAGGGATAGGGGTAACTCTGAATTGTTGCCAGCGCGGTCCGAAACAAACATGGCCGCTGCTCCCCCAGCGCAGGTTGTAAACAGTGATTCGACCTCTTCAGCCGACATCTTTCCCCCTCTGCCTGGAACTACAGCTAATCACACATCTGATCAATGTGGGACGTGTAATCTTGTGACTAGGCTAGATGCTATTGGCTGTGATCGCTGTGAAACCTTGTTTCACTCCAATTCTATGTGTTTGGGCCTCCCAGACCAGCTAGTAGAGAGTATCGGAGAGTATGACGGACGGTCAGGGCATTGCCTTTATTTGCACAGAGTGCCGTTTTGTTTCCGATAAGAGTGGTACTGTGAGCGACTCTGCATTTAGGCAGTTGTTTCAAACGGTCAAAAAATTACTGTATGTGAGACTGTCTAAACTCTCTCTGCAAGGCCCAACCTGAGCAGCAATGGCCAGGCAGGTCGGGCCGACCACCAGCCTGCGCCTTGGCCTGGCCCATCCACGGCAGACAGGGATAGCCTAAGGACTCTTTATCAGAGAGGAAACCAGAGAAATGGAGGAGAGGAATAAAAGGAAGACATCAATAATAATTAGAGGCCTCGAGGTACAATCCGCCGACTCTGTAAATACCGCTTAAGATCCTGTAACCAGACTCATTCTGGGATCCCAGATAACTTTATCAGATATATCATGTATCAACAGGGACAAAAAGTTGTACCGTGCCAAGATTCTGGACGACAGTGTGAGGAAAAACTTGCTAGATAATGCAAGGAAGCTGCACAATACACAATTTAGCCACATCTACATCAATAGGGTCCTGACATACAACCAAAGAATGGAACTGCGTGCCAGGCGCGCACAACTTAGCACCGCCAGCGGAGGAGGGGCCAGGGGACCCACAGAAACCCACACAGCTAGGCCTCGTGCTGGTGGAGATTCCACAGCCATACCCAGGACTTCCCGAACCCAGCCTAGCATTGTTGGTCCTCCTCCCACATCTTTGGACACCAATGTTCCTGCAATCCACTCACAAGATAGTGCATCTATAGGAAATTTAAACCAGTAATCTCACAGTCCTCCCAGGCAGCAGTGAGCTTTCACAATTTGAAATTTGGATTCTGTAATGTAAATAGTATCATTAATAAATTACATATAATATCTGATTTTCTGTCAGATAATGATATAGATATTTTTGGAGTCGCTGAAACCTGGCTGCTGCCTGAAATCCCTGATTCCTTTGTCCAAATTAACAGTTTTAACCTCGCACGTACTGACACCAAAGACAATACCCGTAAGCACAGAGTATGTATTTATATAAGGAGTAATATAAGTCATATAAGTGTCCACACCAGCTGTGATAATGTCTGTGCAATCCATTTACTAGCATTTAACCTGTATATAATTGTTATATATCGCCCTCCTTCCAACAGCAATGCCGATAACCTGGCAGTACGAAACTTCCTACTAGACTTCTATTCATCGAAAGAGGTATTGATTGTTGGGGACTTTAACTTACCCCTTATCAACTGGCAGTCTAGCACGGCACTGGCTGTGAGATATCCTCCCCTCCACCAGTCGTTCCTGGACTGTTTTGCATGTCTGGGTTTGCACCAGTGGGTAACAACGCCCACATATTTAAGCTCGGGCAACACTCTAGATCTTGTCCTCACATCTGAGAATGACAGGGTAGGAGAAATTGAGGTAGTGAGTCCCCTGCCCAACTGTAGACACTGTCCAGTCCTGCTACAATACTAATATCAAGCCAGTGTTGTGACTGATAGCTATTTTCACTCCAAGCGCTCTTGGCATAAAGCTAAATATAACAAAATAAATAGTCGTCTGCTTGAAATAGACTGGCAGTTCGAATTTCAAAGCCTATCGATTGATGCTATGTATGACAGACTTCAGTCCATCCTTAGTCCATTAATCAACCAGTATGTGCCGAATATGCCCAGCACACCTCCCAAGGCCTTGAAAAACCGCCGTAGAAGAGCTTGGGAAACATACAAACACTCCAGGAGTGTTTATGGAAGACTATCTCCTGAGGCTTCTCGAGCTCTAACACGCTACGACTCTCTCAATGACAGCTTTCGCAACTACTTTACACACATGCAAATCAATCACGAAATGTCACTGGTTAGAAAACCACAGGTCTCCTCAAAACCATTTCATCGGTACATCAGAAATATGAAAGTGGGTGCACCCTCAGTGGGTCCCATAAGGTTGGATAATGGAGTGTTATCATCCGACTGTACTCAGATGGCAGAAACTTTTGCTACACATTTCTGTACAGTTTACTCAACACACGCTCCTCATGCTCCTCTCCCTCACCAAACTTTTGAGGGTATCCTCGACAGAGTGACATTATCCTTGCAAGAAGTGAGAAACAAGTTCGCAGGACTGGACCCAAACACCAGTATGGGACCTGATGGCCTGCACCCCAGTCTTTTGAAATATTGCCCAACCTTAGCTCTACCCTTGTTTTTCATATTTCAAAAGTCTATCACCATTGGTAAACTGCCACAGGACTGGAAAAAATCCATTATTATTCCCATATTCAAGAAAGGCTCTCGGCATACACCCCTTAACTACAGGCTTATCAGCCTGACCTCTGTTTGCTGTAAAACTCTGGAGAGATTTATTACAGAGGCACTATACAACTTCCTTGATACTAATGGAGTGCTGTCAAACGACCAGTACGGATTCAGACAGGGTAGAACTGTGGACGACCAACTACTACTTGTGTACAATGATGCAACGGCGTGGCTGGATGCTGGGTTTATAGTGGATGTCATCTTGTTTGATTTTAGGAAAGCCTTTGACACTGTCAACCATTCAATACTCATCGACAAGCTAAGACTACTGGGGGTCAGTGGTTCCTTGCTGTCCTGGATCTCTGACTTCCTGTCTGGCCGCACCATGAAAGTGTCTGTGTCTGGCTGCACCAGTTCCTTACGGAATGTTCTCAGTGGTGTCCCCCAGGGATCTGTTCTAGGCCCCTTGCTCTTTCTGGTATACATAAGCTTTCTACCATCATATATACGCCCCAAATGCAAATTCTTTGCTGACAACATGAAGATTTACCTCAAGCTGCGTCACAATACCTGTTCCTCGTTAGCTGCAGACATAAATACGTGTCAGAAGGACATAGATATGGTGTACAAGGTCACTGAGTCCTGGGGTTTACGTTTCAATCTTGACAAGTGCACCATACTGCGACGTCAGAGAGGCCCAGTTGATTGGAACTCTATTGGCACACTTCAGCACTATCACATGAACAACACCAGTCTCTCTGTAGAAACTATACACAAAGACTTAGGTATCTTGGTTGACAGCTCACTGAAATTCCACTCTCACATAAGAAATACCGTAAAAAAAGCAGCAGGCCTGGCAAATAATTTGTTGACGTCCACCCTCTGTCGTGACCGAGCTTTTATGTTGACTTTGTTCAAATCCCACATCAGACCTATCCTGGAGTTTGGCTCCACTGTATGGAATACAGGCTACCACGGAGATCTGAAGCTCCTGGAGTCTGTACAGCGCAGATGGACCAAGCAAATCAGTGGTCTGTCCGAACTCAGTTATGCTGACCGTCTGAAAAACCTGGACCTATCCCATCCATCCACTGCCAGACGCCACAATCCCGCAAGGGGTGGCTATTTGACTCTGAGTTATTTGTTTTACAGAGAGGGGCACTAACCCTCCACCAACCCACTTGTTCACACGTAGGGAGCACGTATGGTTTGGTTATATGGTTACCACCCAGCGTTGTAAATGGTTTCTTGGTTTACAGGAAACCATTTGGCTTGTCACTCAATGTAAAGCCACCTGTAAAGGAAAGAAAAGCAATAAGAAGTGACAGGAAAGATTGGAGAAATAGGAAGAGAGGAGGGCAGGCTCAGAAAGAGAATGATAAAGGCTAAGGAAGAAGTCGGCAGGACTACATCAAGTGAGTGGATGATGGTCGCCACCACCTACCACTAACCTGTATTCTGTAAAAGGGAGACTGACCAGAGCTGACCTTATTAAATACTGGAAAATCTTTCATCACCAATCCCCAATCACACCGCCCAAACTTTTTTCTCTTCCTTCATTAACTCACACCAGGGGTCATAGATTCAAGGTGGCCAAGCCCCGCATTTCATCTGAGTGTAGACGCAGGTTCTTCAGTATCAGATGTATAGACCTCTGGAATTCTCTGTCTGATAATACTGTTAGCGCCGACTCTGTTACTTCATTTAAAAAGTCCCTCCACTCACAACTAGGTCACATCTTGTTTGATTATATTGAATAACTACGATTCATAATTCGAAGTCCTTCAAGTAGTTTATCAACCCTGCATATGGCACAAAACTCAGCCCCTACTCAATAGTATATTCAGATGATGATGTGTATAGGGAATGGGGCTGGCGTGCCAGCAGGTATGGGCTGCCCTGCTTCTTAAAAAGCAGATTCCTACCGAGCCATACTGTTAAATTGTAATGGGGTAGCCAACCAGGTGAGTAAACAGAAAGCTGAAGTGACGACGTAACATTACCAAAACAATCACCATGCTGGTTCAGCACAAACATCTGTCAAGGGACTTTTACAATGTCATCTCTTATTTGTTTCTTCTGGCAGGAGGCAGTCAATATTTAGTGTGAAAACCACTATAGCCTATTTCACGGGAGAAAAGAAATTGCCGTTCGGAAACCCTCTTCCAAAAACTGTCCGATTTCCTGCATTCTTGTGAGTAGCTAAATAATATATAGTGATGTTAAAGACTGCAGCCTTCATTAAAAAACAAAAGAATAAAATATATTTACCTCTTTTAAACACAAACATAATGTAACATAAGTGTTAGCAGTCAGCTGATGAAATAAACAAAATCTAAGTACTGTATACACATTTAAATTTCATGGGGCACTTGACAATTGTCATGCACATAATAAACTAGTGCCGAACATCTGACTTATTAAATAATGCCACAGGCGTCTCCCAGTATCATGTTATTATGTAGTACATTGACAGAAGGTAGACATAGCCTTTTACAGTATTATTTAATAATTACTGAGAATGAAACGATGACATAGATGATAATATTATGTTGGTGCTATGGAGTTGATCAGATGACAGATTTCAGCGGGAAATGCGAGTCCACCTGACTGACTCAACGATGCTTGCACATGACCACATCTACAGTAAGCCTATGCTCCCTACAGCCTCGCAAACTATAAGTAATGATGTTATACGCTTACCCATGCTTACTGTAAGTTTGATATTTTAGACTGTTCATAAGTATAATGGTAAATCCAGGATCAGTGATTTTATGAGCTACTCACAAGAATGCACGAAATTGGACAGTTAGGAAGAGGGGTGCCAAACGGCAATTTCTTTTCTCCTGTGAAATAGGCTTTATATTCATATATCAGCCTTCTCGTTCTAGTAGTTTAATATTAGGTAAAGTTAAGGCTAGCATGAAAGAAAGTCTACAAAACTAGCATGTTTGGAATGTGTCAGGTTTGGCTGCAAACTTTTGCCTAATATATACTGTACAGTACCTTTTCTTTATTTTATGACATATTTAATTTAATATTGCTGGCAGAAAGAAAGATTCTTTATGCAGGGATTTCAGTTTAGCAGATTTTTCTTCTCTTAATTCAACATAATACCTGAAAGGGTCTTTAAAACTGTTCTTCCATTCCACAAAAAGAACAGTTTAAGTGTCATTGATATGAAAATGGCAAAAAGAATTCTGGGCAATGTAGTAAAAACTGACTAAATCTAGCCAAAAATGGCTAATCTGGCAACACTATGACAATGTGTGCATGGCTGGTATTGCATGCACCTACCTCCTCACCACACCACTCCCTCCCTGTACAAACTCCAATCATCACACGCTGTCAGAACAGTTACCAGTATACAGCAAGTTCCATTAATTTACAAGTCTAATATTTTTTATGAATGAAGTACAGATTATTTCATTTTGGTAGGAGCAACTTGGTAATCATGGCTCAATGGAGATGCTGTCACTAGGATAGACTCATGAAGACTGTGAAGGAGGGAGGTGCGTTTGGTGGCTGGTGCGCTGCAGCTGGCAAGTATGCCAAGAAATGGCATGGTATATGAATTTTTAACCCACTCCTGGACTTTGAAACTACAGTAAAACCTCAATATAACGGACTTCAGTAGACCGGAATTCACTTTTATCGGACTCAAGGAGCTACGGGACTAAACAACTATATATAGGAAAAAGTCCGATATAGCCAGAAAGCTGTCCGGACTGCCTGACAACTTCAGCTATGTTCACCACAATAAGACAAGTAAAAGACATGTTTTTCAGTGCACAGTACAGTATTATTATACCATCTGATTAATGTAGTGAAGGTATAACACAGTACAATACTGCAATGGTGGTGAAAACTACCAATGCAATCCAGACTAATGTCTGATATATTGGAAAAAGTCCGGATTAGCAGGGGTAAGTCCGGATGTCACTTTTATCGGAAAATCACATTTCGGACTGGCCTGAGCCCCAATTAGTCCGTTATAGTGAGGTCTTACTGTAAATTTTAAATTATTAAATATTTGTACTGTATTTTAAATTGCGTATAGACAAAACGGCACAAGTTAAAGCTGTGTAAGTTGTGACATGACTTTATGGGGTTTAGTAACAAGAACCAACAGTTAAAGTTATAACCCCCTGGCAGTGGCAACGGAGAACTGCGACTTGAGACAATAAACATGTGCTTTGAGCACGTGTGTCTCAATGATCTCACATGACCTACACCCGATTAAGGGACTAAATAGGCAGGCTGCCAGAGATCGAGCAGCATGGAGAGCCGCCATTAGGTGACCAAGGCCAACACATGCAAGCATGTTGGGGCCTTTATAAATGAAACAAAAAGAATGCAATATCTGGAGAAGAGGATGATTTAGCAGTGAATCAAAGTGTTAACCAGAGACAAGACCCAAGGTAATTGACAACCAGAGCTGAAAAAGTCAAGATACTGGAGGTATGGCGACCACTGAAGTGGTTGCCAAAGATGGAAGAAATCTTTTGAGTTATATGTATCAGCAAACTGGGTTACTTCAGGTGGGTAGAGAAAGCCCTTTTGTTGCACACGGCAGTAGGTCCAGGGCATTTCTAAGATGCTAGAGTCAACAGATGATTTTTATATGACAGCAGTGAAAGCTCTCAATGGATATCGGTACTCTGTGGCCAAGAAAAATGTTCCATACAAGAGGCATGTAATTCATCTGGCATGTTGAACTTCCCAGGAGACTCTGGATAGTAACCAGACTAAGACTGCTGAAGGTTGTCATGTGAGTACCTACTTAACTAAAAAAAAAAAAAAAAAAAATGACATACAGAAGACTCTTGTTTTACAGTGACTTGGTATGCAGTGAATTGATTTCATGATGACTAAAAATTAGGACCATTTTTTAGTATGTGATATTACAAATTTACATATACAAAGTGAAATCCAACAGTATCCAACCATATTTTTTTCATAAAAGTTAGCAGGAGCAAGGGAATGCAACTCAGTGGAGCAAGACCTTCAATCATTGTTCACATGCTAGAATATATTCAGCGATGGTGCCCAGCCCAGTCTTGCCAAGCAGCATGTGTTTGAGGATGCATTCTTCTTGCTTGTTACATTTTTGTTTTGTGCTGCAATGACCCAGCAAATGAGCAATGTTGCTTCATTAAATTTTGTTAAAAACCTCGTGATATGTAACTTGAAACCATCAGAAAGATTCAGCAGGCTTGCTGAAGTAATGGGTGTCACAAAGTAAGGACCAGGGCAACTGCTTCAAAATGCTCTTCTTTTTTTTTTATTTATTTATTTTTTTGACTATAAGGGTGTTGTTCATTACAAGTATGCTCTAGAAGGCCAAACAGTCAATCAAGAGCACTACATGGGAATTCTCTGTTGCTCATCGAATGCAATGCATCGCAAAAGATGAGTTGTGAGTGGCAGAGGACTGACAGCTCCACCACAACAATACTCCAGCCTACTCATCTCATCTCACCAAGAATTTTTTAGACAAACACAGGATCACACAGGTCCAGCAGGCTTCCTATTCTCCTGACATGGCTCCTTATGCTGCTGAAGGAGTCAAGATTTGAGGACACAAATGAGACAAAGACAAATGCAACAAAGATCTAGTTGGTGAATTTACATAATGTTTCCAGCAATGGGAGGACTGCTGGGCTAGGTGTGTTGAATTCCAAGGGACATACTTTGAAGGGGATTAAAGTCTGAACTCAGTAAGTTTTTTTTTCTTTTTTCTTTTTTTTTTCTTTAAGCTAAAGGTGGATATGTTTGATCAGATCTCATATGATAAGGCTGATGGGTAACAAACCCTCCGTGAGTGATGAAATGCTAGCCAACTGTCACTTGTCTAAGTCAAGATGCCCCCCCGTCCATGTTTACATGAACAAAACCCTGTTATGACTCAACTGTGCCGATCCTGTACTGCCTGCCGCCCCTTTGAGCCACTTGTCCACTCTCTCTCCCTCACGTCTCCTTCAATTATGATAGTGTCTCCTCGTGCACATCATGTCACATCACCTTGCACGTGACATAACATCACTTTGTGTGATTTAAATTGAATTCTGAAAATTTTCTTATTTATAATCTTATTTATTGTGGTAGGTGGTGATGACTATCATCCACTCACTTGATGTAGTGCAGCCCAGTTCTTCCTTCACCTTTAACATTATTTTTGTGTGTGTGTGTTTGCCCTCCTCTCTTCCTATTTCTCCCATCTTTCCTGGCACTTTTTGTCACTCTTCTATCCTTTTCAGGTGGCTTTACATTGAGTAACTACCATAATGGTTTCCTGTATGCCAGGAAACCATTTATAATGCTGAGTGGTAACCACATAACCAACCCATTCCCTATGTGTCAACAAGCGGAGGGCTAGTGTCCCTTGCCATAAAACAACTAACTCAAACACAAACAGCCACCCCTTATGGGACTGTGGCATCTGGCTATAGATAGATTTTTTTTTTTTTTTTTTTAATAACACTTAGTGATCACGCTGGACAAGGGTGCTGGTCATAGTAGCAAGTGTGGTATGGAAGGCACTGGCCCTGGTGAAGGGAAAGCAAAGTGTCAAAGAAGAAGTCTACTCCTTGAAGTGAAGCTAGGCTTTGTTAAGAACCAAAAGGGAGGCCAGGGCACACGTACTGTAGCTTCAACTGAGACTGCACCAGCCCCGGTTGACTGTCTCTGCTGGAATAAGATGGTTGATGCTGTCTTAGCTGTGGGTAAGCAGTTGTCTTCCCTTACTGCTAAATGCATTACCAAGACCCACAACCCCAATATGGAGGAGATGAAGTGGATGCTGACAGGAGGAAGGCACTGCTGAGTTCATCCATCATCTCCACTGTACAAAGGCACTACTGCTCTGGAAGGATGTGAGAGTCATGCTTAGCATTCAACTGAAGGAGACAAGGCCAGCAAGGGATGGTTTGAGCGGTACAAAGAGCAAATTGGATGCAGCACATTTGTTTGACTGGCGAGTCCATTGCTGCGGACCACATGGCAACAGCAGCATTCCCCACCACATGCTCTCAAGGCCTACATCATGGATGGCAGCTACAATGTCAAGCTAGTGTTGAACTTTGATGAGACTGGGCTGTATTGGGAGAGGATGTTGTTCAACTTTTCCTAGCCATCAAGAAGAAGTCGGTGCTGGGGTTTAAGGCAGACAAAGACTAGGGGGGAATGCTGAAGGTGACCTCAAACTCAAGCCACCGTTGGTCTAACAATCCTTGAACACTGGGTGGCTATGTGGAGGAGAATTTTGGTGTGTTTGGAAATCAAACACCAAGGACTGACTCACCTCTGCCATGTGCTGGTTTCACGTAACAGGCTATTTGTCCCCCACCCTCTGAGATCACGCCACAAGGAAAAACCTTGCAAAAAGATTCCTGTTCTAGGTGGACAGTCTGCCCTGCTATTCCCCATCTATAGGTGACTGGGTGGACAACAGTGAGGTTCTTTGCCTGGCCCACGTCACAACATCCCTGCTGCAACTGATGGACCAGGATGTTATGGCAACATTCAAGGTTCTGTCCCTCTGCTAAACAATGCAGCATCTTGTGAGGGTGTGTGATGCAAACAACCAGGCTACTATCATGACGTTCTAACAAAATTATAACATAAACAACACCACAGACAACAACATAATGGCTTGGGAGGAGGTTCAATAATCAACTATGAATGATGCATGGAAGAAAGTGTGGCCAAAGAGCATCCATTCCTTCACTGGCTTCCTTGAGGACATGCGCAGGGACATCATCGACTTGTCCCATGACGAGGGTTCAGGGATGTACACACAGACAATGTTCAGAAGGTAGAAAAATTACCAAAAAAGAGATTAAAATCTCTGTCAAACACTGTACACAATGCAGATTCCTTGTTTTGAAGTTGAACAAGATACTAACAGCACAATACAATCAGTAAGTACTGTTTAGTACATCATGCATATGCAGCTGAAAAAAAAGGAAAACAGGCATGTTTGTTGACTGCATGGCCATGTTGTGACATGAAGCCATCATGGACAGTTAAAGAAATGGGCGTGGTGAGCAAAGGAAGGGGTGGAGCAGGTTGGGATGTTGATAGGTGATGGGGATGGGGCAGAAAAATATGGCCAGTGATACTAGGTGTTGCACAATTCATGGTTTAAGTGAAGTGAAAGTGTATTCTTAAATATCATCCAAGTGTGAAAGTGGAGGAGGTAACATAATGGGAGTGGGGAACTGGGAAATGGGTGGCATGTGCTGAAATTGTTGTGTGTGCGTGTGAAGGGGGGACATAAAAGTATACCCTGATGGGTATACTTTTACTGCAATAAGAACAAGACAAGCTTGTGCCGCTCTCATTAGTCTTGTGCCTTGCAATATAGGGGGAGAAAAAAAAAAAGTAATTCTTTACCAAATGGGCACGGTGATTCCACCTATATTACAGTATAACACTCAAGATCTGAAGGTAGGTAATGTTGGTACATAAGCAACAAAGATAGTTAACTGTTCCATTTTGACTACAAGAAGTGACTGCACAGACAAAATATACCAATTTGGGGGTAATTAAGGAAGTGGCCAAATTACCCGCGGCAATGTTTACCAACAATCTCTCTAACTGGCCATGTTTTTACCAACCAACGCTTCTGACTGGACCCATCAGTGTATCCAGTGCCAAAGAAATGGGAAACAATGATTTAACCAATCCTAACCTAACCAAACCAAACCTAATCCAACCTAACCTCACCTGCATTTGACAGCCAGCTTTCAAATGAAAAAATGGAACGTTAAATATATCCAGCTACTGGCTGATATTTGCAGAATACACACATTCTAAATCCTCATTTATGGCTTTCAGAGGTAAGTTTATAAAAATCCACAGTAGCTGTGATAATCCAGAATAATAGCTAACAAGTAACTTGTGAAAGACTCATTTCAATAGAGACCATGGAAAGGCTGCACCTGTTTGGTAAAGAATTAATAAAAAAAAATTGATTACAAGAAGATCATGGCACTGTAACAATTGAGGTCACTGTTGCTGTACAACAAAAGTAAATGCAGAACAAGGATAAAATATATACTGTGCACATATACATACATATATACATATAGTAAATAAACATAGTCTTCTAACATTAAAATCTATATAAAAATATCAAGGATACACCATAAAAATACGTATAAAAGAAAGGCAAAAGCATTGAGGTGAAACTCCATTGCTTAACTGTAGTACAGTCTCCAAGGTGTCGATTTTGATTTTGGTAGGAAACGAAACTCAACACCACACAAGCACTAAGTACATAAATGTCATGCACAAAAGATGTCAAGGAAGGAGAAAAATGCTGTAAAAAATACAGGAGTTCAAACTGTCCATCTTACCCGCAGTACAGACTCCAGGGTGCCGACTTTGCCTTGCAGCGAGCCGACCTGAGACTTGGCTGAGGTGCAGTCACCCTCAACCTGCGTCAGGGTGTGCCTCAATGTCCGGCACTCCTCGCTGACCTGCAGAGAGAGTTTATTTTATTTATTTATTTGTGTGTGTGTGTGTTTACCACTCACCACTTAGTCACAAACACAGCCAATCCAGCATAGTTTCCACATATACTTTTCTCCATACACTTCAAAAGCATTCCACACCTATATCCCCTCCATGCAGTACTGAGTGGGAAGAGGTAACTTGCCCAGTAACAGAAGAAAGTCTTTCTGAAGCCCATGGATCAAATGTCCATTAAGATCCATAAAACACAACTTAAATGTCAATAGGAAAGCTGCCCACCCTTGATGGTGAGTACACGTTGGCCATTACAGTATACTAAATTTAACATAAGTACAAACCCCAACACTAGGAAACGATGTTAAAGAGGGACAAACTGAAATGGGTAGAATACAGCAAATAAGTTTATACTGGCAGTAGTAGTAAATTTATACTAGCAATACAGAGTGAAACTATTATTACTGTTAACACATTTGTTGCTGTTGTAATTGCAGCTGTTGTTGTAGTCTTCATCTACAGCTAATATGCCTTTCCATCTATCATCATGTAATTTCACTCAAACCCTTCACGCACAACGATGCAAAACAAGTCAAAGTGCTTTCAGTCTGACGAGTAATTGATGACACACTATGACATACTTTCCCCATAAATCATTGTCAAAACTTTATCTGTGGCTGAAAGTGTGTCAAATTTTGGTGAGTCATAGGTTAGGGTGTGTGTGTCCTAGGCAAACATATGGCAACCCTGTCAACTCTGTCATAAGCACAACTGGTCTGTTATTAGCTCAGTGTCCTCTCGGCAGTCAGGCAAGCAGGGTGTGTGAGCGTGCGGCTGGCCATTTTATTCCTCATTTTCTATTACATCACCTGTCCATACCATACATGTATTACAGTAAGAGTGTGTTATGTAGTGCAGTGTGTCTGTGAAGAAAGTGTATAAGTTTTTTTTATATATTTTCAGAGAAATCCAAATTTCAAATCTATAACCACTCATGACCATTCCCTTTCACCACTCAAAGTAACCACGATGGCAGTGAAAAGGTTATCCGAGGAGGAATACCCAAAATATTTATTTAGAGAAACTGAGAGTGAGGAAGACAGAGACAAAGATTCTGGGGAAAGTGATTTTGCGAGTGACTGGGATGAAGAGGAGAGGGAGAGCTAATCCTGCCCCCAGGTGTCATGATAAACCTCCCTCCAGGGTCAGGGCCACCTCCAGTATCACCACCACTACCACCACTAGTAATACCACCACTACAACCACTGGTACCACCACTAGTATCATCACTACCATCACTAGTATCACCACAACCACCACTGGTACCACCACTACCACCCCTGGTACCACCACTACCACCCCTGGTACCACCACTACCACC
>JAGKTI010017653.1:1294-18342 GCA_018397915.1 Birgus latro
AGAGTTTTGTGATGAGCGTATGTATGTGTGTGTGTATGTGTGTGTGTATGTATGTATTTTATGTGTATTTGTATGTTTCTCTCTCTCTCTCTCTCTCTCTCTCTCTCTCTCTCTCTCTCTCTCGTGAAGGAGATGAGAATTAATGGTTTATGTGATGGTTTTTGATGGAATGGAAATGCTGATAATGTCTGTCAAAATTCTTTCCCTACTACCTTCCCTACTACCACAGTATTTATGGCCCTCTAGCATTCCATCCATAGCTGCAGCCATCTTACTACAGCGTTTCTCTTTTTCCTCAGGCAGTGTGCATATTAGGTATACAATGATCTTCTGTAAACAGTGCTAAGAGTCAGCTAATATCACAGACAAAATGACCCTCCAAAGTTCCATCTGTTTTTCTAACCACCTCACCAACATTACCCACTTCTGCTGCCGTGCGCTATATTAGTGGGGGCGTACATTCTCTCTAAATACTGATCACAGTCGATGAGGGTCTGCCTATATTGAGTGAGGTTTTGCTAAGTTAGGATGCATGACCCCATAACATTCCATGTAGTCCTCTGTGCACCTCAACACTTCCCACCCCCATTCTTTCTCAGGGTGATGTGCTTGCAACTGCATACACAGATATCTTAGTAATGCTGATCATATTCGATGAGGTTTTGACCACTCTGTGGATCTGAAACACGAATCACGACCCTCTAATATTCCATCAATTCTCTATACTACTATCTGCCTGCCTTTCCCCACGTCCACCTTAGGCCGATGTGTGCATGTAATGAGGCACTTGGATGTGGCACATATATCAGTTACGTTCGAAACGATCCTTCTTCTGTTGGGATTTATTGGATAATCTCTTGCATGGTCGTCGACTCCTCCAGCCACCTGAGTAGCACCTCTTACTTCTTGCACACGGTGGTGCCTGTTGAGTTGTATACGGCTATTCTGGATATATATTTATCAAGCATGATGTGATACCATTCCCCGCATCGAATTCACGACCGCTCTAACACTGCACCCACTCTTCCTTAACTCAGTCACAATCCTTCCTTGCACCCACTCCTCTAACCGCCTAATCGCAATCCTTCCTATACTTCCTTGCACCCACTCCTCTAACCACGTAACCACAATTTATCTTTGCATCCACTCAAACCATGCAGTCACGGCCTCTCTTTGCATCCACTCCACCAACCGTCTCATCACAGTCTTTCCTTGCTCAGGGTGGTGTGCGCGCAGTGGTGTATACGGATGTCCTACAAACGCTGATCATGTTCGGTGGGATGGTGGCCGTGGTGGTGGTAAGCTCGATGGATCTGGGTGGCGTGTCTGCCATCTGGGACATTGCCAACCAGGGCAATAGGATAGAGTTCTTCAAGTAAGCTGTAGTTTATGTTGTACGTGCCACAGTACAGTTAAGTAAGACATGGGCATCATTTCACACTTAGTTACGATACAGACGCCAGTATGCAGTTCTGGGCACCAAGTAAGCCCTCAAGATCAAGGATGAAATATTTATTTCCTTACTATAACCAGACGATTATGTGATGTATAATAACTCCGGGCGTAGCAAGAGATTACTGAAGGCTAACTCATATCCCTCCTCTTCGGATGCTTTCTCCTAAACTGAACGAAATGAGCATATTTTAGGTGATAACCAAAAAAATTCTGACAGGGGACATCATTTATAATTCGTGTTTCCTGTTACCAGACAATTTTGTCGTCTGGCCATTAAGAAAGAGATCAATGAAAGCTACATTTGAGCCCCGTCACTTAGAAAGTAAGAGAAAAAAATAAGATAAAAGAGAAATTCCAAATAAAATGATCACAGTCAGCGAGAATAAAGTAATAATTAGGTTTGGGACGCTGCCAGCGAGGGTGGTAAGATACAGTTCAGTAAGCCAAAGTACAACATGCAGCACTGGAGAAATATAACGGTCGCTAGTCGTCTCATGGCCGAGGCAGTGCTTGTGTTCTATTCCAGCAACAAACGGCTTCATTGATGTAGCTGGTAATAAGTAAAGGAGCCGGAAGGTGTTATTATGGTGCCACTAACCATCTCACGGTCAAAATACCTAGTATTATAATCTTTACCTTTACAATTTTCACCTTAATTTGGCCCAGATTTTCGTCCATTTACAGGTTCTTTCCCGTGGCTCTATGGCAGAATAAGACGGCATTAAACCTTAACATCCAACATTCATTCCATGGGCACTTTTTCGTGACTAGCACAATATTCTAACGTTGATTATTGCTACAGATCAGCATTTAAGGATAAAGAGAAATTTTAGGCCATGTTAGAATAAGAGGAATGCAGTAACAGATGATATTATTCAGCTGAAAGCAAGCATACGAACCAGGTATTCTCGTCTGTTAAGGAATATCCCAAACACCTTTTCATGAGCGATTAATTTTGTTTATTATGCCTTACTCACCTCTTGTGTGTTCATAAGTCCTTCTAATATCGTCATACTCAGCATAAAAAACGTACTAAAGGATTTTAACCAGCCATATCCAAAAAACACTCACTTAGGAAGAGGTGTTAAGGAACTTCCATAACCGATGAGAATACGAGGCAGAGCGCCGCCACACAAAGGGCGGAACCAGACTTATTCTGACGCGAATTGTCGGATTATGCACTTTAGGAGTAATGTTGGAATAAGAACGCCTGGTTTCATTGGGTCACATTCTGACCATAATGCTTCTTACTGTTACCTGCATCATGTCTAACAGTGAGAAATAGATTGACTAGAACGTGGCTAAATGAAACAAAGTGTTCGTAATCCACCTTTAACTCCGACCTTAACGATCGGACAATTTGCGTCAGATTACACTTCCGTCATTGATGTGGCGGGGCCCAAAGAGCGTAATTGCTGGTATGGTTAACCTTCATATAGACATGACTAGCGCCTAGATGGTTTTGTAGGCTGAGAGTGATTATGGGAGGCAGACAGAGTTACCGCTGGTACTGTAACCCTCCCATGGTCAGAATAGTGCTAGAGTCTATTTCAGTTTTTTTATTTTTATTTTTTTTATAATGTGTCCGACACTGGGCATAGGCTTCACAGTCTGCTATCAAGGCCCAGTAGTCCTCCTACATATCATACACCTCTATGTCACCACTTCGGCGCTAACACCCACCGTCCATATTGAATACATGCTAGGGGTGACTCATACAGGACTGGTGTATTGGTATTAGCGGGGATATTTTTACGACATGTCGGCGGGTCTTCTGGTAGATCAGTAAAGCCTGATTTAATGAAATTCAAATCCTTAAACTGCTCCCTGCCCCAGCGGGGATTTGAACCTGGGACAGCAAGCCACCTCTCTACCGATATATTACGACAAAGATCTTTTTTTTTTCCTTAATTCTCTGAGTATATTTCACTCCTTCAAATGCCACCTTTATCCATTTGAATTTCTATACTCTTTTTACTTTAACATGGTCTAAAACTACCATATCTCAAAGTTAAAAGCTGAGTTGTAAAAATAGATTAACACTAGAGTATCGTCCTAGTAAGAAAGAAGTGATATGGAAAGGATGCAGAGCTGTAGTACTGTCTTTTTCTGTCACTGAGCTACCTGAAATATGCTAAAAGTAAAAAGGATAATAATCTGGGCCAAGTTAAGGTGAATGCTTACTTCTTTCATCTTACAGGTAACTGAGCGCTAATAATTTTGTCGTTAACCCTGGAATGCTAACCACCTGTCTGAAACATTACTGCTAACCTTGGGAGAATTTTACCCAATTTTAGGAAAATAATTAAAAATACTTACACTCAGTTTTTATTGAATCCGAAAACACGGTATGAAAATACAACTCTCACACTTCCTTTACATGCAAAAAAAAGAACACACAGTATCAAAAAATAAATTTACATGTGATTTTACAAAAAAAGGTAAAAAAAAAAAAAGACCATTAACTAACCTTTCAATCAATAACACAGTAAATATTGCCTCAGAGCACATTAGCTTTGGTCAAGATTATTATTGGTCCCTGGATATCCAAGCTGGGTGTGTCACTCCTCTAACAAATCACCCTGGCTTGAATTAGTTCGTTGCCTGAAGAGAAAATGTCACGGGAGAAAATATTGCATGCACAGCTAACGTCGGGTAAAATATCACTTCATCCGCAAAGACGAGGGGTGAAAATGGGAGAGAGAAAAGGCGCATTACCTATCACGACAAGAGCCTAGGATGAACTGAGCACTTGTGGAAGGAAAGCTGTGTACCCTTCCTTATCACGCGGTAATCACGGAAAAGATAAGACGCTGGGGGAAATTTACCCGATGTTAGCAATGTAGGGTTAATATTTCTAGAAGTATGCAGTAATTTAATTTTAAATCCACCATCCAGGCACAACGAATAACTGATCTGAATATTTTAAAGTGTTTTTGTTGGAGTGAAAGGGAAGTATGCCAGTTTGTGTCATGGAAATATTCCCTTCATCTATCTCAAATCATAACACATTTTACTTCAAAATGACATAACTTATTTACATATGTCATAAATAGCAAGAAACAGTAATTTATTCATTTCTTACACATTATCATATTTCATCTTTCTTTTACTTACCTATTATGCAATGTTGCAATGTAGCACTGTTACATTATATACATAAATTTCCCCAGTTGATGCTTGCATGTGATTGAGGACATCAGAGGTGGTTGGCATTTTATGACAGGGTATCTGATGGCCTTTGCATGCCAGAAATTAATCAGTTTTTTCTAGTATGACAGTTAACCTTGTACAATAGATATACAGGACTAGGAGGTTTGCATTAAATATGTGCTCCAGTATTTATATGGCATCCGAAGCCGAAAGGTTAATTACAGTTTTACTCATCTCAGTGTGATTCACAGGAGATGGAGAGTTTCATGAAAGATTTTTGACATCATACACTATTATGGGCATTGGTTTGTTCTTGCTACCTCTCGATGGCATTTTTCATCACACTGAAAGCCTCTTCCAATGAAGGGGTCAGGGGAAACTATATTTGACCATCCTAGCTCGAGCAAAAGCTCTTAAACGGATTAAAATTGTCTGAAGGCAGTATGGAATACTGCTTACCATGGTCATGAGATACCGTTCTTCAGTTAAACTTAATATGTCGGTATGCAGTTAAATCTCTAAATGCAAGGACTTTCCTCAGCTGAACAAAATGTTTGGTGTTTGCATTTGGAAAACTTCTAGATATACCAAAACTACAGGTTCCTTTGGGAGTCTCTGACATGTTGAATTTTTCAGTTGAAAGTTTTTGCTGTTAGCTTGACGTAAGTATATCAACCGCGGCAATAGAATTTACACGTTGCACAAGTTAGAATGTACAGTTGGCCACACATGAACGTGACTGGGTGTCTGTTTTAAGTGCAGGAGTAGCTACAATTTCTGACGTCTGTGCATCGGCTACTTCGGCCATTTCAGTTAATATTTGGCACCTCCATTCATTCATGCCAGTACCACGAACAAACTTGTGATTATGTCAAGGATATCATATTTAACAAACGCTAGACCTCTGTTACACATTGATGCTGTCCCAGGTTCATTAGTTGCCAACTGTTCAGTCAGTTTGATCTCGCTTCCTCCAGACGATTTTTCTTTCTTAATCATAGGAAAGCCGAATATATTGATGAAAATTCCAGTGGTGTATGTTTTGTCTATCTCTAGATTTTTGTCAACAGTTGGCAATTGTTTATTTCCAGTCTTGTTACCGCACACTGATGTAATGGCTGACTTATCGCTTACCACGTCACACACACACACACATACACTAGATGCCAGAGAAAAAAGACGTGCCACACATCGCTCCACATCTGGCCAATCTCGGCCACAAATGGCCATACCTAAAAGGTATCTTTATATGAGTCAAGCTCTGTACTAGGTCCAACTAAATAGTGTTCTAATATAAAAGAGAAAGTTTAAGTAAAACTGTTGTTCCAATAAGAGAATACAACAAAGTAGTGCAGATGCGCAGAACAAGCAAATCAGCTGTTTTGTCTGCGACGTACAGGAATGCAAAACTGTAAGTAGAATCTTTCTGTTAGTACCACAAGATGACCACCATCTTTAGCAAACAAATTTGGAAGGAGTTAAGAAAAGAGATGAAGGTAGAAAGTAGGATGATAATTTCTACCAGGAACTGGTGGAAATGGAAACGTACAGTAAACTGGTAGAACAAGTGCACAGATTAGAGAGAAGGCTTTTCACAGCGAAATGGATGACATTAAGAAGCAGTTGCAGATGCAGAAGGAGGAAGATGAAAAATTAGTAAAGGAAGTTAACAAGAAAGACACAACAATATATGAGCTTTTAGCTGAGGTGGGTACACTTAGAAGGAAGATTAGTGAAATGGCAAGCTCAGTTGTCAGCCATGAGAGTATTAAGGAAGAGTTCAGAAATGATACAGAGACAATAAGGCAGGCAAGCATTCTGACAGATCATAGCAGTGATATTGAGAAGATAACCCAGATGAATGAAGCGATGCAAAGCAACAAAATTGATGTGGAAACACGTATGCTGAAATGGTGAAAGTAAAGAAAGACTTAGAAACAAGAGCTGAAGAAAAGAGTATTAAAAAGGAACTGAAGAAAATAATCCAAAACAATCCAAATTGGTCAAATATTCGGCAGACATCAACAAATCTATAGTAATCACTGGTATAGAGGAGGAAGGAATATAAAAAAAAAAACAAGATTTCGAGAGTAAACAAGGAGATGGCAAATGTAATGAACATTTTGATGGAAGTATCAGGGGAAATCTGTATTAAAGACATAAAGGAACACAAAAGGCTAGGGAAATATGAGAGAAACAAATCAAGGCCTCTGAAAGTAACCTTCCAGAGGGGAAATACTGTGGAGTAAATACTGGAAAATGCAAACAATCTTATGGAAATGAGGATTTCAAAAATGTATGGATAAAAAGATGCCTAACTCAAGAGGAACCGGGATTACTCAAAGAGAAGAGGAAGGAGGCAAAAACAATGAACGAGGGAAGATCAGAGGAAAAGAACACATTTTTTTTACAAAGTAATTGGATTGTACCATAAACAGGAGGGAATAAGGAGGAGGAAGGTAGTAGACCCAAGTCATGACAAGTATGTAAACAAGATGATTAAGTTGATGTTCTCAAATGTAGATGGAATGGTATCAAAATTACTAGAGATGAATGATTATATTAAAGAAAAGGAACCACATATTGTCTGCTTAACTGAAACAATATTGACATCAAGGATATCAGACGATACCCTAATCCTAGAGGAATATAATATATGGGGAGGAGATAGGAGCTTTAAAAAAGAGGAGGAATTATAATATTAATAAAGTAAAATCTGTAAGTCAAAGAAAGAGAACTAGATATATCCTCACAGGTGGAACTGATCGCAGTCGAGATTAGTTTTTTTTTTTTTTTTATGTGTCCGACTCTGGGCATAGGCTTTACAGCCTGCTATCAAGGCCCAGTCGTCCTCCTACATACCATACACCTCTACATGTCACCACTTCGGCGCTTAACACCCACCGTCCATATTGAATACATGCTAGGGCTGTCTCATACAGGACTGGTGTATTGGTATAAGCGGGGTTATTTTTACGACATGTCGGCGGGTCTTCTGGTAGATCAGTAAAGCCTGACTTAATGAAATTCAAATCCTTAAACTGTTCCCTGCACCAGCGAGGATTCGAACCTGGGTCCCACGGGACTGCAAGCCAACTCTCTACCACTTCTGCAGGGAAAGTAATTGTGGCAAATTTATACATACCACCCAGATCAAATATTTAGGAAAAAGGCGGATATGAAGACCTGGCAGAGAGTAAACTGTAGGACCAGTCGAGCAGGGCAGTACTCCCAAGGTGGGTGGAAACCTGATGACAGGGAGAGCTGGAGCTCTCGTTTCATCAGCCCTTTGGCTAGTTCCTGACCATCCCCCTTTGCTGAACTTTTCAGTGTTTCAGTTACACGGAGAGTAGGCCAGCATGCTCTCCAAAACAAGTTTCTCTAACTGTCTACACCAGTCTACATGCACAGTACACACTACGCTACCTTTTCAAAATTTAAAAAAAAATAAAAAAGGCATTTTTTAACTATGCCTCGAAGTCCCCGGGGGGAGGGGGAGGACCATAAATGCCCCCCCCACCCCCCCCCCCCCCGGTGATGACTCAACACGCTTGGAACCACTGTCTAACTCAAATCTTCTTCATTTCTGCAACATTCGCAGCCTTTCTTCTAACTTTCTTTCTGTGGAACACCACCCCTCTTCCACTAAACCTCACCTTCTCTTCTTAGCAGAGACTCAGCTGTCTGAGGCAACTGACAATAATCCCTTTTCAGTATCCTCCTACTTTATAGTCATTTCAAAGCCAAAGGTGGCTGTTGTGTATATGTATGCAATGACCTATCTTGCTCTCGTGTTTCTGAACTTGATTCTTCTGAATTCTCTACTCTCTGACTTCGGCTCTCCTGTCATTCTCTGACTAAATATATCTGTGCTGTTTACTTATTGCCTAATTCTACTGACTATCAAAAATTCTTCAACTCTCTTACTTCTACGTATCCTTTTCTTCTTTCTCTGAAACCTCCATTCTAGGAGATTTCAATGTTCACCACCACCATTGGTTTTCCTCTCCTTTCACTGATCCACCTGGTGAACAAGCCTACACCTTTTCTATCCTTAACCCGTCCAGTCCCGACCGGTTTTTTACCCAGCCTACTCCCAGATCCCGATTTTCGACTTTTTGTTTTTTGGCTGAAACCTTCGCTTTTGGAGAGAAACATCGAAAATTCATAGAGAAATCGCGATACTGAGGTTAGAAATGTTGATACAGGTGTCATTCAACTTTACGTTTTCCTTCTTTTTCAGGGTACCTGGCTAATGAAAACGAACTATGGAAGGGTTAACTAATTCAAGCCACTTTAAATTATGTATTTATTTCATTTATTTGGTACGAATTTATGTGAAGTACAAGTCTATATTGGTTTTCACACAGTAATATAGGCGTTTATAAGCATTCTTCACTCACCCAAAACCCCAATATATGGCACCTTCCTTTACGACATTACCACCTCATCACTTCTGTTTGTTTCTACCTCTAGCTTCTTTGTTTCTTTGTCCTTCACCTTAGGAATCACTTTCACCGCGAATTTCGTCATTGGAGAGACCGTGGGGCAACATATCTGTACTGGCCAGGTTACTGCTAACAGGTGAATTGCCCAGTGTGGGAGGGAGGGGGGGAGGGGGGGCAGTATTCTCGCTTTACAGCAGGTAGAGGAAGGTCTCCCACATGGCTACCAAAAATCACCCGCGAATGTTGAAAAATATGCACACAGTGGGCCTGGCAATTGAATGACGTACGATGCACGTCTTTGGGTCTGTCCGCCGAAAAAAGTAGCGACGTGCATCGTACGTTGGTGGAAATCGGCGGGTTAATGACCTAGAGCAGCTTGTACAGCATCCTACCCATATCCCTGACCGCCTTGGAGAGAGCTCCAACATACTTGACCTCTTCCTTACAACTAATCCTTCTGCTTACACTTTTAATCTTTTCTCTCCGTTGGGCTCCTCCGATCATAACCTTATTACCTTATCCTGTGTTATCACTCTGGTACGGCCTGTGGACCCTCCAAAGAAACGTCGTCTGTGGCACTTTGAAGCTGTGGACTGGGAGGACCTCAGACAGAATATCTTTGGTTTTCTGTGGAATGATTATTCCTTTCATGGTTCGGAGCCATCTGTGTGTGCTTTACGCATTACGGAGGTTATTCTTTCGGGCATGGAAGCATACATTCATTTCTCATATCCTTTGCCTAATGCAAGAAAGCCTTGGTTTAATCACGCTTGTTCTAATGCTGTCCAAAACAAGGAGAGGACCTATAAAAGGTACCGAAACCAACCCATCCCTGAATCGCATCTTTCTTATGTTTCTGCCCAGAATCATGCTAAGTCTGTTCTTTGCTCTACCAAAAATAATTTCATCTGCACTAAATGTTCTCAACTCTTCAACTCGAATTCTTCCCGCTCCTTCTGGCACCTTGCCGAAAACCTTTCCAACAACTTTACCTCATCATCCTGTACCATCGCACTGTAGCTATTTCTTCTACTGATAAAGCAGATCTCTTCGCTCAGACTTTCTCCTCCACTTCCACCTTAGACGATTCCGGTGCAGTTCCTCCATCACTTCCCCCCTCTGACTTCCTCATGACTGACTTAAATTTTCCTTAGCTGGTGTATTTCCTGCCATCACTGGCCTCAGTACTAACAAGGCATATGGGCCTGATGGAGTCCCTCCTGTTGTCCTCAAGAACTGTGCTTCTGTGCTTGCACCCTGCCTAGGTAAACTCTTTCGCCTTTGTCTATCAACTTGTACCTCTCCTTCTTGCTGGAAGTTTGCTCTCATTCAGCCAGTCCCAAAGAAGGGTGACCATTCCCAACCCTCTAACTATCGTCCAATTGCTTTAACATCCTGTGTTTCAAAAGTTTTCTTGTCTATTCTCAACAGGAAAATTTCAAAGCATCTTTCCTATCACATCTGTCTTTCTGATCGTCAGTATGGGTTCCGTCAGGGACGCTCCACTGGGGATCTTCTCACCTACCTTTCAGACTCCTTGTCATCCTCCTTTCGGGACTTTGGCTAAAGCTTTGCCATTGCACTTGGCATCTCAAAGGCTTTCAATCGAGTCTAGCATAAATCTTTAATTTCCAAACTGCCCTCATACGGTTTCTATCCTTTTATCTCTGCCTTCATCTTTAGCTTCCTTTGTGGTCATTCTATAGCCGCTGTTGTAGCCGGCCATCGTTCTCCTCCTAGATCTATCAACAGTGGTGCTCCTCAGGGCTTTGTCCTATCACCTACTCTCTTCCTTTTATTCATCAATGACCTAAGCTGTACATCTAACCCTATCCACTCGTACGGTGATTACTCTACCCTTCACCTTTCCATTCGGTTCCCACAACGTCCATCTCAGCAGTTACTTCAACAAACAGGGATGAGGCTATGGCACACCTAATGTCTGACTTGTCTCGTATCTCTGACTAGGGTAAAAATAATCTAGTTTTTAATGCATCCAGGACTCAGTTCTTACACCTATGAACCCAACAAAATCTCCCACAGGAGTAACCACTAATGTTTAACCCGCCAAGTCCCATCGACGTACGATGCATGTCGCTCCTTTTTTCCGCGTACAGACCCAATGACGTGCATCGTACGTCACGCAATTGCAAGGCCCATTGTGTGCACATTTTTCAACATTCGAGGGTGATTTTTGGTAGCCATATGTGGGAGACCTTCCTCTACCTGCTGTCAAGCGGGGATACTGCCTGGCCCCTCCTTACCCCCCCTTACCCCCCTCCCCCCACACTGGGCAATTCACCTGTTAGCAGTAACCTTGCCAGTAAAGGTATGTTGCCCCAAGGTCTCTCTAATGAAGAAATTCACGGTGAAAGTGATTCCTGAGGTTTAGGACAGAGAAACAAAGAAGCTAGAGGTAGAAACAAACAGAAGTGATGAGGTGGTAATGTCGTAAATGAAGGTGCCATATACTGGGGTTTTGGGTAAGTGAACAATGCTTATAAATACCTATATTATTGTGTGAAAACCATTATAGACTTTTACTACACATAAATTCGTACCAAATAAATGAAATAAATACGTAATTTAAAGTGGCTTGAATTAGTCATCTCTTCCATAGTTCGTTTTCTTAGCCAGGTACCCTGAAAAAGAAGGAAAACGTAAGGTTGAGTGACACCTGTATCAACATTTTTTTTACCTCAGGACTATGAATTTTCAGTGTTTCTCACCAAAAGCGAAGGTTTCAGCCAAAAAACAAAAAGTCGAAAATCGGTCGGGATCTGGGGGTTAGGCTGGATAAAAAACCATTCGGGACTCGGCGGGTTAATAATGTCCAGCTCGTTCCTGCATTACCTTTGAACATGCTTGGGGTTTCATTCACTCGGGATTTATCTTGGAAAGAACATATCATATCTCTTGTGAAATCTGCTTCCAAGAGATTATACTGTACATGCTAAACCGACTCCGAACCTTCTTTTCCCCTGTGTGGTTGTTGACTTTATACACGAGTTTTATTCGCCCCTGTTTAGAGTACAGCTCTCATGTGTGGGGAGGCTCCCCACATACAGCTCTTCTCAATAGCGTGGGGTCAAAGGCTTTTCGTCTTATTAACTCTCCTCCTCTTACGGGCTCCCTTCAACCTCTGTCTCTGCCGCACTGTTACATCTTTATCTCTTTTCTATCGCTATTTCATTGGTCACTGTTCCTCTGAACTGCCTGCTTGGATCCCTCCACCTCTACGACGGTCACGTAGCACCCGTCTAGCAACAACCTCTCATCCCTTTTCTGTCCAACTCTCTAATGCAAGAGATAACCGTTACTCCCAGTCCTTCATTTATGCGACTAGTCAACTCTGGAACTGTTTTCTTCTGTAATTCCAACTACCTATGATCTCCAGTCTTTCAAACGCAGTGTGTCCGCGCATCTCGAATTGAACGAATCTTGAATTTGACTCTCTTTTGTATTGTTTTTGTTTTCTTTTTGGAAGGAACAGTTTGCAGGCCCATGGCCTTTGGTTCCTTCTTCCTTGCATAAAAAATAAAATGAAAGTTTAAGAGCATTACTACATAGAATGGAGGAGATATCTGAAAGATTTATACTATCTGGAGATTTCAGTACAAATATATATTGGAATACTTTAGATATAAAAAGCTAGGAAAGCTGTTGGGACCAAAGCTCCTTGATCTTGTGCAGGAGTTTTTCCTAACGCAACATGTAAAAGAAAGCACCAGAAAAAGAGGACTTGATGTATTGTACCATCAGTACTAAATCTTATATTTACTAGGCAAGAAAATGATATTGACAATATTATGTATCACCTTTCATTCGGTAGAAGCGACCATGCAGTACTAAATTGCAACTTCAGGATTGCATATAGTTAACAGTAATGAGAGTTACAAAAAGAACCTTAGCTACAAAAAGGGCATCTATCATGACCAAAAGATTGAAAAAAAAAGAACTTAGAAGAAAATATTTAAATGTTAAACTGTATATAGAAAATTCTGTGAACGTTATGAAATAAAAGTCTAAAATTACATCCCACCGCACAAAGAAGCAGAAATTAAAATAAAGAAATAGTTTAATAAAGAATGTAAAAAAATCAAAAGAAAAAAGAGACTTATTGTGGAATAGATACAGAAGGCAGAATAGTGAGAGGGCATATAACAACTGTAAACAAGCAAGAAACGAATACACAAGAATAAGGAGAGAAGCCCAAAAACAGTTAGAGGAGGACATCATAAACAAAAATAGTGATCAACCGAAGCTATTTCATAGCTACATTCGAAGCAAAAGCAATAAAGATAAAATACAATCCATTACGGATGAAGGGATCCTCTATACAGAAGAGAAAGATATTTGTGAAGCACTAAATAAGATTTTCCTATCAGTTTTTACGGAAGAAAATAAATTTGAGAGGGATGATATGGAACATACATGTCCAGACATATTACCAGATATTCAAATATGAGAAAAAGAAATACAGGAGGAGTTAAGTAAATTAGACAAAGGAGAAGCAAATGGTCCATACGAAATTTCATGTTGGGTGCTACATGAATGTGCAAAGGAGTTAAGCAGACCATTATCTTTAATATTCAAGGAACTCTTGGGTCAAGGTAAACTACCTGATATTTGAAAGAAATCAAACATTGTCCCCTTATTCAAGAAAGGCAATAGACAAAATCCACTCAACTACCGACCAGTATCACTAACCAGTGTTGTAAGTAAGATTCTGGAAAAGCTGATGAGGAAAGTTTGGGTAAACCATCTAGAAGAAGACAATATGATAACAGAAAGGCACATTGGTTTCAGAAAGGGAAAATCATGTGTTACTAACCTATTAAGCTACTATGAAAGAGTTGCAGAAACATTATAGAAAAGAGAAGGATGGGTGGACAGCGTCTATCTAGATTTTAAGAAAGCATTTGACGGAGTACCACACCAAAGACTTTTATGGAATCTGTACTATCAAGGAGGAATCCGAGGCAAACTGTATTGTCGGATGCAAGATTTTCTCAGGAAAAGGGAAATGAGAACAGTACTAAGGGAAAACTACTCATCATGGAGGGAAGTGACTAGCGGAGTAACACAGGGCTCAGTGCTAGCACCAATTATGCTTTTAGTGTATAAAAATGACATAGCTAGTAATATTGGAAATGAAAGCAATTTTAATATGTTTGCTGATGATGAAAAAATACAAAGGAGAATTACTAACACAGACTCTTGTAAAGAGCTGCAAGAAGAATTAAATAAACTTCATGAATGGAGTAATACATGGCAAATGGAATTCAGTGTGGACTAGTGTCATGTAATCAAGTTTGGTAAAAGTGGGAAAAGACCAGATTGGGATTATAAGTTAGGAAGTAATATCCTACACATATCAGAAAGAGAGAATGACTTAGGTGTGATTATCAATAACAGACTATCTCTGGCTGACCACATAAGTGACAAGGTATGGAACATGTATACACTGCTTGCAAATATGAGAATAGCATTCACATACATAAATGAAGACATGCTGAGGAAGATAATAACATCTTTCATCAGACCAACCCTGGAGTATGCATCAGTAGTCTGGAATCCTCATCTCAAGAAACACATAGATAAGACTGAAAAAGTTCAAACGGCCACTACAAGATGGGTACCAAGCTCTAGCCATCTAAGCTGTGAAGAAAGACTAGAATAACTGAATCTGCCAACACTACAGGAGAGAAGGAAAAGAGGAGACATGATTATGCTATATAAATGCACATCAGGTAAGGAGAAAATAGACATCAGTGATTATATAACCTATGGGGAAGCATCAGCAAGAAGACACTCCAAAAAAATGCATAAAAAGAGAAGCGATAAAGTAGGAAAATTTAGTTTCCCAAATAGGGCAATTGATCAGTGGATTGCACTACCGAATGAAATAGTGTGTGCCAAAACAAGTAATAAATTTAAGATGTATGATGATAATGGTTTAAGACACGGGACAGTACGAGCCTGACTCATTCCTGTAAAGATATAGTTAGGCAAGAACAATTAGGTAAGAACACACACACACACACACACACACACACACACACAAATACACACAGCAACACGGATCCAGTCAGTTCATTCAATGAGCTAGTCTCACGTTGCTAGTTTGACTGGGCGACGTGTTTTTGAGCTGTTCCTAAAGGTGTTTCTATTGATGAAAATGACCAGTAGACGTTCTTGCAAGCTGTCAGCCGATACATTTTGTTATATATGTAGAGAATATATTGGACCGAAGATGAACAGTCACAAAATCCACCTTGATACCAAATTTGCTCATGCACACAAAGCATATTTTGGCGTGTCAATGGGCAATCAAGATAAGGATTGGGCTCCGCACTACACTTGTGGTAGTTGTCGCTCTGTGCCTGAAGCTTGGCTACGAGGAGCGAGAAAAAAGATGCCTTCCGTAGTTCCGACAGTGTGGCGAGAGCCTTCGAATCACCACGACGATTGTTATTTTTGCATGGTTGATATAAGTGGTGCAAAGAGCATCAGGGGCAAAAAGAGCATTCTATATCCAAATTTCCCTTCTTCGATCTCTCCGGTGCCTCACAGCGATGAGCTGGGGATTCCTGTCCCTCCTGCGGACACGGAAGTTTTCTCTGACCATCAAGACATCATCGATGACGGAGGGGAAAGTGATGATGAATCGTATGTTGGAGAATATTCCAGTGACACTCTACACTTTCCCAATCAGCAAGAACTGGATGACTTGGTCCGAGATTTAGCACTCACCAAGTCCAGTACTGAGCTGCTGGTGTTACGTTTAAGTGAATGGAAATTGTTGGATCTCAGTTGCAAGTTGAGTTATAGGAATCGCCACGGCAAATTTGCATCCTTCTTCTAAATTTTGTGATGAAACCTCGTTGTGTTATTGTTTTGATGTTAAGGGTTCGTTCCAAGCCATGGGAGTGGATTACAAGGCCTCAGCATGGCAACTCTTCATAGACAGTTCCGTGAAGAGCCTAAAAGCTGTACTCAAGCATAACGGCAATGAACTTTCATTAATTCCAGTTGTACATTGTGTGGAAATGAAAGAAGGCTATGAGAATATGAAGATTTGTCTGAGAAAGATCAAGTACTCAGATCACAAGTGGGAGGTTTGTGGGGATTTCGAAATGATTTTGATCCTACTTGGAATGCAAGGCGGTTATACTAAGTTCTCATGTTATTTATGCTTGTGGGACAGCCAGAGCGATGCAGAACATTTTGTGAGGAAAGACTGGCCTCTCAGAGAGTCTCACACCAGGCTCGTGCAACGTTCTGAGAGCTCCACTGATTTCCAGAGAGAAAGTATTGCTACAGCCGCTCCACATATATTTTGTCGTGAAACAATTCATGAAAACCATCGACAAGGATGGTCATGCGTTCCTGTATATCTGATCAATGTTTCCCAAGATGAGCATGGCAAAGGTGAAAGCTGGCATATTCACTGGGCCGCAAGTTCGAAGAATGCTTGCAAGTCATTGACTCCAGGGTAAAATGACCAATGATGAGGTGCATGCTTGGAATGCTTTCAAAGGGGCTATGGGAGGTTTTCTTGGCAACCAGAAGAGACTAGATTCCATACAGCCCGTCTATGACCTGATCAGCGCATTCCACCTGCTTGGATGCAGAAAGTCAATCAAATTGCACTATCTGCATTCCCACCTTGATTTATTCAAAAGCAACTTGTGCGCAGTCAGCGAGGAGTATGGCGAACGGTTCCATCAGGACATTCTGCTGATGGAAAGCAGATACCGGATCAGGGGGAACAAGGCGATGATGGGCGATTACGTTTGGGGATTACTGAGCAATTGTCATCACAGCAACAGAAGAAAGTCAAGATCAAAAGTGCATTTCTAGATACTATGTGCCCTGCATTCCCTATGATGCTATTGTCTGCTCATTTTCTAGTTATATTTTTTTTTTTTATGCAAGGGAGAAGGAACCAAAGGTCACAGGCCTGCATACTGTTCCTTCCAAGAAAAA
>JAGKTI010017654.1:0-18342 GCA_018397915.1 Birgus latro
GACACAGGACAGTACGAGCGTGACTCATTTCTGTAAAGATAAAATTGGGTAAGAACACATACATACACACACACACACACACACACTCTTGGCTCTCAATTGCTTATGTACAATGGTTCAACTTTTCTGGAGGTATAATTTGTACAAAGGAAAAGGGAAAAAGCAGTTTGTGGTAATCATAGGGGCATTTGCCTTCTCAGTGTAATAGGAAAAGTATATAGTAGGATACTTATTGACAGAGTTAGGGAAATAACAGAGAAATTAGTTGGAGAAGAACAGGGAGGTTTTAGGAAGGGAAGAGGTTGTGTAAACCAGATATTCATTCTTAGATCCTTAGTGGAAAAGTTTCTAGAGAAGGGAAAGAAGTTGTATGCAGCCTTCATGGATCTGGAGAAAGCATATGACAGAGTGGATAGACAAGGATTGTGGAAAGTATTAAGAATATATGGAGTGGATGGGAAGTTGTTGAAGGCAGTGAAGAGTATGTATGAGGGTGCTAAGGCTGCAGTGCGTGTGGATGGCAGACTGAGTGAATCTTTCCATTTGAAGGTTGGATTGAAACAAGGATGTGTCATGTCTCCATGGTTGTTCAGTCTGTACATGGATGGGGTTATAAAAGAGATACAAGTCGGGCAGTGGATGTTGGAGTGGCCCTAGTGAGAGAGGGTAGTGTTTGGAAACTCCCTGTACTGTTGTTTGCAGATGATACTGTGTTGTTGAGCGAAGACGAAAGGGAGCTGCAAGGCTTGGTAGATGAGTTTGAGAGAGTGTGTAAGAAACGGAATCTAAAGGTGAATGTGGGGAAGAGTAAAGTGATGGTCTTCGAGAGAAGTGAAGCCAGTGAATGTACAGTGAGATTGGATGGGGAGGATATGGAGAATGTGAATGCATTTAAGTACTTGGGTAGTGTGATGAGTAAGGATGGAAGTCTGGAGGGTGAAGTGCTTGAAAGGGTGCAGCAGGGAAGGAAGGTTGCTGGTTCGTTGAAAGCAGTGATAAGAAACAGTGAGGTGAGCATGGAATTGAAAAAGTTGTTACATGACAGTATTGTGATACCAACTCTAACATATGGAAGTGAAGCTTGGACCCTGTTGGAAGGACAAAAGTCAAGAGTGAGAGCAGTGGAAATGAGTTATTTGAGAGGAGCATGTGGAGTCGTGGAGAGACAGACTAACAAATGAGGAAGTGAAGGAGCGTTGTGGTGTGGTTGTGGGCGTGATAGGAAGTGTTAGGAGAAACACGTTATGGTGGTTTGGGCACGTGGAGAGGATGGAGAGTGAAAGACTGACAAGGAGAGTGTATGTGAGTGAGGTGGAGGGGGCGAGAGGGAGGGGGAGGCCGAGGATGAGATGGAGGGATGGGGTGGAGAGGTACATGAGAGAGGGGGGTGTGAGTTGGGAGCGGGATAGTGAAATGGCGGGGGACAGAGCGACATGGAGGCAATTTGTTTGTGGCCACCCCGTTCGGGATTGAAGCGTCTGGCAATAGATAGATAGATAGACTTGAAGTTTTTATCATATAACATTCACACAGGGGTGTAAATCAGTTTTCTACCCTTAAAATGTTCTTGACTGTGGTAGCCTAGTCCTAGGGGTTTACACATCAGTGTGTGGTGGTATGGGATTTTTTTTTTTTTTTTTTTAATGCAAGGAGGAAGGAATCAAAGGCCATGGGCCCACACACTGTTCCTTCCAAGAAAAACAAAAACGAAATGAAAGAGAGCCAAATGCAAGATCCGTTCATTTCGAGATGCCTGGACACACTCCGTTTGAAAGACTGGAAATCATAGGAAGTAGGGAATACAGACAGAGGAAGATAGTCCCAGAGTTGACCAGTTGCATAAATGAAGGACTGGGAGTAACAGTTAACTCTTGCATTAGAGAGTTGGACAGAATAGGGATGAGAGTTTGTTGCTAGACTGGTGCTACATGCCCGTCGTAGAAGTGGAGGGATGCAAGCAGACAGTTCAGAGGAACAGTGGCCATTGAAGTAACGATAGAAAAGAGATTAAGATGCAACAGTGCTACGAAGAGACAAAGGTTGAAGGGAATCAGTAAGAAGAGGAGAGTTAATGAGACGAAAAGCCTTTGACTCCACCCTATTGATTGTAACACCTGCTTTAATCCAAAGCTCTCATGATGATATACTAATACAGTGGAATCTCCTAAATCACGGTCTTATGAGACTGGGCACAGGTAGTGATTTGAGAATTTCACAAGTTAGAAACGACTAATCTTATGGGGAAGATTACCTATGAGTCAGTCATCCTGGAAAAGTTGCCCCCCCCCCCCACCTTACCCCTAAACCTACATCAAACTGGTCACCAGCGAACACTAACAACGTAGAAGAGAAATTAGTAAAGCATATTTAATGAAAATGAACAATATTGTAAGATTCTTACTTGACTCTGACTGGTGGCATTGCTTGAATGGACAGTGGAGAGAGGAGTTCGAGACTATCCGACGGCGATCCTGTTAGACCAAAGACATTTAGGCCGTACCTAACCAAACTAACCTATATTCTGGCCATAAGGCAATCTGGCCATTTGCTAATTTAGGTTGGTACAGCCGAACTCGTTTTCGGCCGAAACAGCCAGGACGCAGTGGGAGGAGTTCAAGGGCTTGAGGTGGACTACAGCCTCTCAGCACAAAACGAGTGTGTTGCTGCCTCATGCTGCCACCTCTGTGCTGCTTCCTCCTCATCAACCTTCCTCAAGAACCCCTCAAAGTTTAGCGTGGAGGCAACAGAAGCGGTGTCATCATCTCCCTCAGCTGCCTCCATGTTGTTATGAGAGTTAATTCATTGAGCTTACCAAATAGACACAGCCTTTCCATATTTTCTGTTGAAATGAGTCTTTCACAGGTCACCTATTATTCCTGGATTACCACTGATACTGGCCATTTTTTCTAACTTACCTCTGAAGGCTATAAATGAGGATTTTGAATGCGATGGTTGATAAACAATGCAGCCAGTTGGAGAGATCGTTCGTAAACACTGCCAATGGCGACCTGCCAGCTTGAATACCCCAGTTTTTTTTTGTTTTTTTTCAGTCACTTCTTGCAGTCATAATTCAACAGTTAATTATCTGTATTACATATGTACCAAAATTACTTAACTTGATATCGTGAGCTTGTTTTTGTAGATGGAATCGTTTCCATATTTTCTATTGAAATGAGTCTTTCACAGATTACTTGTAATTATCTCTGGATTACCACAGCTACTGGGCATTTTTATAAACATTCCTCGTAAAGCTGTAAATGAGGATTTAGAATGTGTAATACACTGATGCATCCAGTCAGAGTGGTGGTTGGTAAACAGCGCGGCCAGTTGGGTAGATCGTTCATAAACACTGCCGATGTCAATCTGCCAGCTTCTGTGAATACCCCAATTTTGTTTTTTCCACTCACATTTTGCAGTCACAATTCTACAGTTAACTATCTGTGTTACACATGTACCAAAATCACTTAACTTGAGATCATGAGTTTGTTATTATAGGTGAAATTGCCATGCCCATCTAGTGAAGAATTACATGGTGTGATTAATTCTTTACCAGATGGGAGTGGCCTTTCACTATTTTCTATTGAAATGAGTCATTCACAGGTTACTTTTTATTATTCTTGGATTACCACGGCTACTGGGCACATTTATCAACATACACTATAACTAATCCATACATGCTTCCTACATGCCAAAAAGTGGGTTGGTGGAGGGTTAGTGCCCCTCCCTGTAAAACAAATAACTCAAAGTCAAATGGCCACCCCTTACAGGATTATGGCGTCTGGCAATAGATAGATAGATAGGTAGGCCTCTGAGTGCTATAAATGAGGATTTAGAATGCGTGATACACTGATGCATCCAGCTGGCACAGTGGTTGGTAAACAAGCGGTTTTGCAAACTGCTGCATGATGTTGCTGCGTATTATGAATTCATTGTTTAAAAATGCTCGGTTAAGGAGATTCCACTGTACTGTACATTGCTTGCGAGAATCGTAGAGAACTGTACAGTAAATACTGGCAGAACTCTGTCATAAATAGGAATAAGATCCCTCCAGATGGTAAAAATTAAAGTGAATTAGTCAGAAAAAGTTTAGAAAACACCAAACCTTTTCCCCAACCCTAGAAAAGTGAGTATGCAAGTTCATACAGCAGTACACAATGGCTGACAGCAAAACCCACCTAGTAAGCCTTATGTAACTACTGACCATAGCTAGTGAGTGAGAGATACATCCAAGCTGTGACATATGCTGCTTCTCTTGTTTTATAAATTGACTTAGGCACTAAAATTTGGCTGTTGCAGATTTGTTGCGGTGTGAAATAACCAGTGAGTGGCAGCATGACAAGTGTGTTGGTGGGGAGAGGGAGGCAGCTGAGCAAGTCTTGGAGAGAGACATGGGAAGGGAAAGATTTTTGTTGTATCTGGCTGTAGGCATAGACTGGGCACTCTAGCATTAACAGTGGTGTTTTTGTAGTATTTAGGTAACTGGAGGGTGGTTACAGGGGTGATGTCTTAGGCTGAAGAGTCAAAAGGTGGTCCTGGGGCTTGAGATTGGACAGGTTAGTTATTCCTTAAGTTTTCTCTTACCACATGAAAAACTTACTATAGGACAGGTGTAAGAAATGAATTCATATGTTATATTCAACTGGACATTATAACTGATAATCAGATGGTTAGTGATGCCCAGAAACACAAAATTCATTTCCAAGTACTGTACATTAAGCTTGAGGGAGGAAATCAAGAAGCCACGTAGTTACAAGCAGATAAATGGTGCTGCCTTCATATACTGTACTGTCCTAATGTTATGCTCGGCAGAACTGGAGGAGATTCCGTGGAATGGTGAAACCACTAAAATCCCTCACTTTTGATGAAACCTTGACAGTTTCACAGTTTGGGGTAAACGGTAGAGTTATCAGTCACCTACACCTCAGAATGTGACTGAACTGAGATGTGCCCTCAGACCACACGGTGTTTATATATATATATATATATATATATATATATGTATATATATATATATATTATATATATATATACAGTATATATAGAGAGAGAGAGCGAGAGAGAGAAAAATGAATTCCCCGAGCTAGACCTTGATAGATTATATAGCCCTGCTAGATGATGGAAGAGCGCTACCTCTCCCAGCAGGGCGGCTACCCGGGTGGGGTGTTAACTCTTGACCCTTTGGTCTCAAGTCAGGCGCTCCACCACTGAGCCACCCTGCCCCAAAACCACACAGTACTTACTGGTGATAACAGGCTGTATTCCTATAGGTGTCAACATTTCTTTACAAGAGGGAAAGTGGGAGAGAGACATTTTTTGCAAAGCCAAGAACCCATTTTTCCTTGTCTATGAGGTTGTGGAAGCACCTTATCAGGTATTCCTGCTAAGTGGTAACAGACTTGCTCTTTCATCTCATAGCCCACCTCCTGTGTGATATATGAGCACATGCTAGACTGAAGACATCAGCATGAGATAAGCAATAGACCCATGCATACAGAGAAACAGGTTCAGCAGTAGCTCACTCAAGCTCTTGTTGCAACTATAACAGTGGTAAACTTTAATTTGAGTTTCAGATAATTTTACAAATACAGCAGAGTTTCAGCACCTTCCTCCCTTCTTGACTTATGTTTGTGTCAAATCAAAGCCCTCACTTTGATTTTGCCTGTGTTCAGTGCTTGGTTTGCAGAGGTTTACCCTCCTTTCTTTGAGGTGTCTCCATGATCTATCATTAAAAAAAATATATATATACAGTATATATATATATGGATTGTGAATTTACAGTTTTTCTTTTAACATCACCTCTCCAACAGTTTGACATGAGCAGTATGAAATCTGACACCTGAATTAATTACCAACATGGAGTATGGACTTTAAGGATGGTAAAAACTGTGCTGTTAAACACTGTTTTCATAATAAGAATCCACAGTCCATGCTAATTTAAGCATAGAATAAACAGTTTCTAATAGGCCAATGATGTTTGTTAAACTGGGGAAACCGTGCTTTGTATATTTCAATGGTTTACTGACACTCGTGACTTTTTTTTTTTTTTTAAAGCAAAGTTCTGGTTTGCAATGTATTTCCTAGATGTCCGACATATTCCCCAAACTATTATTTCATATTCTGTGTAATTTTTTTGGTTATACTATATATGCAGAACATTTTGTCTATAACTCAGCTAGTACTATTAAAGCCTGTGCCAGTATACAGTACAGATCATTCCTATAGGCTGTTATATATTATGTACATATACAGAAATGTATTTACAGAGGTTGATCTAGCACCTTTGGATAGTAGGAGTTATCTTAAACAGCTTCATTTCACTCAGGTTTTTTATGGAATAAGGAATTCATCTTTGCATATTCAGTTGACTGAGGAGATTTCTGTAATTCACTGTGTCCATAAAATTTTGTGGAAAGAATATGTGACTATGTGGAAAAAGAAAAAAAGAAAATGCAGCTGAATGCCAGCGTTCTGGAATCGTTGTTGTGTTACCAGAGCTATCATATGGAGTCTGCATTCAGTACACTGCATTTCTCATTTCATCATCTTTCCTAAAACACTGATGTTTGGTCCCCCCACCCCTGCCTTTTTTTTATTTTTTTTTTTCTATTTCAGTACTCACCTCTCAGGGAGTCCCCCCCTCCCCAATAAATTGCTATTACAGATACTTCAGTTTAGGTAGTAAATGTTGACTAAGACCTGTTTAGACTTGCAACCATGTGTAGCCATGGGTGGGGGTGGGGAGAACTACATCTTGTGTGCACTGGTCTCCCTTTTGTGGGATATGGTTTAATTTTCATATATTTTGTTCAGATAACATTTCCTGTAACTTAAGAATCTGGGAAACATTTAGTAGCTGACACATGGTGCTCTTATACTGCACGTCTCTCAGATTTATATGGACAGTGCCTCCTAGAACTTCCCTATATGTACTTGTTCTGGCTTTGTTCACAGTAGCTTTTTTGCTGGGTCATTGTTTTTGACCTGACAACTCAACCAGGTGTATCTCCATTGAGCATATTCTGCTTTGGCCCAGCAGCACTTTCAGACCCTCTTAGGCCCTCTCAAGCAACTTCTCAACTTAAAGTTTACTGTTCTGTTGCGAACAGGCTGTCTATCTCATTCTTTCTCAACCAGTGACCCTTTGATGGCACTTCATTAGGAATACCCTGGAGATGGCACTTGAGTGGGAGTACCCTGTAGTAAGTGCCCTTTCCTCCATTGACCTTCTGGCTTAGTGAAATTATTTGCTTGAATAAAATATCATCAGTGTCTTGCTCATATTTTTCTTAAGTTTGCTTCAGCACTTTTAAAAACTGTGACTTAATACCAAAATTCCCCAAGGTGTTAGTAGCTCTCAGGTGTTATCTCCCCTCTCCCCATTGCTGTGCACCAGGAAGCCATTCTTTCTTGCTCTTGCTCTTATGTGTTTAAGACCAGTCTTAGGAACCCTGCTCTGTTTTACTCAGTTTTCAGTTTGTGTACAGTACTTACTATATTGAAATCTCAAAACATTCCTGGTCATTCATTTTCATGTCACCCATTGCTTTCCTACCCCTTCTCCCACCCATACCCTCTCTTGTTTGTGAGATGAACAGTCGTCCAGTGCTTATTTCTTTTCTGAGATCTGAAGGTCCAAGGATTAAAAATGAACACAACAAAATCATAGCTTATACCCATACATAAACTTAAATTGTTTGACTGCAAATGGTATACATGATTAGGAGCTTTAGTAATGAAATACTGTATATAAAAGTTCACTTAGTCTCATAGGCAAGCAGAGTACTCATCTTTGCTCAGTTGGTCATTCTGCAAATTGCCACCCTGTGACAATTTTTGTCAAGTTTCAGTTTAGTTAGCTCACATACAGTAGGCGCGGAAAGTATTGACTTTTTTTGCCGACGTCATTCTTTTTCGCGTTAAGTGAAGTAGGGTCAATACTACCCTCCCCTGTGATGCGAAATGAGCTGACGCTTTTTCAACGAGAGCTGGCAACCCTGCCTGATAGGTTTGGCACCACAGGAGCAGGCTCAATTATGTTTGGGCAGCCACAGGAGGAGGATTGTCTCTGTGTGTGATGCACCACGAAGGCATGTTTTGACTCAAATAACACAGTTATTTGGTTACCTACCACATTCTCATCATGCCTAAAGTAACCACAAGCAAGGACAAACGTGTGGAAGTGATTACTTTATACAAAGCTGGCCACAAACTCCCATTTTTTGCAAATCAGATGGTGTTAGACTGAGGACAGTGCAGAGACTGGTGAAGCAGTTCAAGGACAGTGGGGAGGCCATTCCTCCCACTCCACTTCCCAAGCCTGGGAGACCTCGTAAGACAACCTTCAGGACCCGTCAGCTGATCTCAAGGCAAGTTAGCAAGGATCCAAGGCTAACAGCATGGGATTTAAAAGAAAAGAACCCACAGTTGCTGGCAGATGTGTCTGTCAGAAGTGTGCAGTAGCTGTTGCATGACAATCTGGGCTACAGGAGTTTTTGTGCTCATAAAAAACCACTGCTAACTGCACTTCAGAAGAAAAAGAGAGTAAATTTTTGTAAGAAATATCTTGCCTGGAGTGAGGAGCAATGGAAAACTGTGCTTTGGAGTGATGAGTCAACATTTACTGTCACTGGTACCGCAAACCAGGCAGTGACCCCCTGGATCCTAAGTACACTTCCAAGTTTGTTAAATACCCAGCCTCACTCATGGCTTGGGGCTGCTTTACATATTATGGTGTTGGTGAGTTGGTAATTCTACCTGCAAATGAAAAAGTGAACCAGAACAATTATTTGGAGCTCTTATGTGATGTTTTAAGTGACTCTTTTGATAAAACCAAGGCAAGAGTATTTATGCAAGATTCTTCCCCTGCACATGTTGCAAAGTCAGTGAAACAGTGGCTAACAGACTGTGAGGTTCGCTTTATTCGAGATTGGCCCGGTAGCAGCCCAGATATCAATCCCATTGAGAATTTATGGGCACACATGAAGCGGCAGCTGCGTAGTATGGACACATCCTTTGCCTAAACTTGAGGCTGCAGTCAAGCAGCTATGGAGCAGTTTTAGTCCATCTGTTCTGCAAAACTACACCATCAGTCTCCCCAGATGCTTTAAGAAGATAATAAAGGTGAAGGGGAATGCCAGTAAATACTAAATTCAATGGTGAGTGTTAATTTATTTGTTTCTCCTTGCTAACCACAAGAATGTTTTCTTTTTTTAAGATGGCGTTAACACTTTCCGCGCCTACTGTATATCCTTTAAGATGCAAAATTCTTAATATGTAACAGAAATTAAGGCCTTCAAATTATTTCCCTCAATCACATTAACATTATTACTTTACAGCAGAATGTGTTCTGTCAAGAAAGGTGACACCTTTACATATGACACATTATTACCTTATGGAGCCATCTTTGGCCCAGTCTGGAACCTATGGTGTTGTCTTTGGCCCAGTCTGGGATGTATGGAGCTGTCTTTGGCACAGTCTGGGACCTGTGAAACATTCCTTGGCACAGTCCTGGACCTATGAAGATGTCATTGGCACAGTCTGGGACAGGTCTTGAATTTGGCTTTGTGTTATACTGTTTTTGTTTTTTCTTAGAGGGAACAAGTTTCCAGCTCTTGGCCTTTGGTTCCTTCTTCCTTGCATTAAAAAAAAAGAAAAAGTCTGGGGCTTATGGAGCTGTCTTTGACAATCTGGGACCTATGGAGCTGTCTTTGGCAGTCTAGGACATAGGAGCTGTTTTAGGCATTGTCTGGGACCTATGGAGCTGTCTTTAGCATAGTCGAACCTGTGAAGCTGTCTTTAGCACAGTCAGGAACTGGGGAATAATATACTGGTAGGATGTCACTCATCATGCTGTACCACAGTTAGCCACTAGCATTTCTTGATCAATGGTAGCCAGTTTGGAGCATGGTAGGAGATAAGTGGCATCAGAATATAAAGTAAATTATTGGTCTGGTATTTTTGGACCTGGGGCAAAAGTTTGTTTGATAAAAATGCAGCAACATACTTTGACAGTCTCCAGTATGGAAAGTGTTAAATTAACCCTCCAGGTTCCTGAGACAGTGCAGATTCAAAAGAAAGTTATTGTTGTTAGTGCTGAAATGGACTGCCAGGTACTGGTGCACATACTCTACCTGGGATATGTCTATACCTGTTGATGAGATATAGTAGAATGTGCACACAAAGTAAACAGAATATTTAGCTTTGCCTCCATGGAGGTATTGAGTGGGAAGTGGAAGATCAAATAGGGATAAAAGTCTCATCACCTTTAGTCTTAGCAGAACATAGGCTACAAGTAAGAGATGGTACCATATGGTTTGGGCACACTTCCAGATATGTAACAGATATAATGATATGACCATCAAAGAAGTAGTGGTCTTGACTTTTCTCTGACATCTCAGCAGAGTACATAACTGTCAACTTATAAGAAGACACTTGTGGATCTCTCTGTCTTGGCTTCAGTTTATATTTGACATCAAGATTCTTCCACATACAGCAGAGGAAACTTTTCCAAGAATGCCCCCCCGCCCCCCACTCCACCCTCTGAAATTAAGTGGAAGAGAGTACAACAGCTGATACTTTTCTGCTTTTGGGATGCCATATGTTCAAAATGTGCATGCATAACCATTCTTTGGATGCTTGATTGTCTTTAAATGAAAAATATCGTGTCTCATTTTGCCTCAGTGGCTACAAACATTTGTCATGATGTATTTACCTAATTGTATTTACCTAATTGTGATATACAGGAAATGAGCTACGCTCGTGGGGTCCCGTCTCTGTTTCTCAATAAGTCAAATTTTGCCTTAAACTCATTTAAGTTTTTAGACCGGACGATCTCTTTGTCCAGGCTATTCCACAGGTCTATACATCTATACGGAAAACTAAATTTCTTGATGTCCTTCGAGCAGCTTGGCTTCTTTAGTTTCATTCCGTGTCCTCTTGTTGCTCTCTCATCCCACACAAACAGATTTTCTCTGTCAATTTTATCTACTCCTATCATGGTCCTGAACACTGCAATCATGTCACCCCTCTTTCTCCTTTCCTCTAAGGAGGGCAAATCCAGCCTTTCCAGCCTCTCCCTGTATGGCAAATCTGCCAGACTAGGGACCATCTTGGTTGCTGTTCTTTGTATTCTCTCAATCTTGGTTATATCTTTCTTTTTGTGTGGGGACCACACTACTGCTGCATATTCTAACCTGGGCCGGATCATGGCCACTATCAATTTTTTCATCATCTCCTCATCCATGTAATGAAATGCCACTCTTATATTGATCAAGAGTTTATATGTCTCTCTCACTATCTTATTTATGTGCTTTTCAGGTGACAAACTGTCCTGCACCAGCACTCCCAAGTCTTTCTCTTCTCTCGCTTTTCTAATTGGTTCATTACCCATCAAATAATTCAATGATGGCCTCTTGGTACTTTTACCCATTTCCAATATTTTACATTTTTTTGCGTTGAATTTCATTTCCCACATCCGGCTCCAATCATATATCCTATCCAGATCCTCCTGTAGCATTTTACAGTCCTCTTCAACCTCTACCTTTCTCAAGATCTTTGCATCATCAGCAAACAGGCTTGCGTAGCTGTTCACTCCATCTACCATATCATTTACATAAATCAAGAACATTACTGGTGCCAACACCGAGCCCTGTGGGACACCACTTGTTACTTCCCTCCATCCAGATGTCCTGTCCTTTATTACTGTCCTCATTTGTCTGTCACTCAGAAAGTCTCTCATCCATTCCAGGAGGCTTCCCTTAAGTCCTCCTATATGCTCTAATTTCCATAATAGTCTCTTGTGGGGTACTTTGTCGAAGGCCTTCTCCAGATCTAAGTACACACAATCCACCCAACCGTCTCTCTCCTGTAGCACGTCAATCGCCCTTGAGTAGAAGCTCAACAAGTTGGAAACACATGACATTCCACTTCTGAATCCAAACTGACTTTCAGTCAAAATATTCATCTCTTCCAGATATTTTATCCATCTATCTTTCAGGATTCTCTCACACAATTTCGCAACCATACTGGTTAGGGACACTGGTCTATAATTCAGGGGTTCTTCCTTGTTTCCTCCCTTATAGATTGGCACCACATTTGCCCTCTTCCATTCCCGAGGCACTTTCCCCTCTTCCAAGGAGCACACAATTAAATTGTGAATCTTATCCGCCAGTTGTTCTCTGCATTCCTTCAGTACCCAATTAGAGATTCCATCCGGTCCTGGGGCCTTCCTTACATCTTGAGCTCCCAGTAATTTATACACTTCCTGCACTTCCACTTTTATATCTTTTATCACTACATTTCTTATCATTCCCTCTCCTTCCACAAACTCCCTTTCCTTAGTGAAAACCGACTGGAAACATTTGTTCATTACTTCAGCTTGCATTACTGCATCCTTGTAGACCTCTCCTTCTACTTTCAGTTTGGTGATTCCTTCCCTTTGCTTCAATTTGCCATTAACAAATCTATAAAACAATTTGGGTTCATCCTTACATTTGTCAATTATACCTTTTTCAAAGTTCCTTTCTTCCTCTCTACGTATTCTTGTATATTCATTTCTAGTTCTTTTATATTCTTCCTTTTTCCTGATATTACTTCTCTTTTTCCATTTGTTCCATGCCATGTCCCTCTCTTTTTTCGCTATTATACACCTTCTATTAAACCACACCTTTTTCCTGTTTTCTTTCCCACTTACTCTTGGCACATATTTTTCCACTCCCAGATTGTAGAGGTCTAAAAAGATATCCCACTTCCTCTGTATCTCTCTTGTTTCTCTGAATTTTCTCCAGTCCGCATTTTCAAAAAATTTTCTCAATTCTGCAAAATTTGTTTTCCCAAAATTGTATCTTCCTTGCCTATAAAGCTCATCTCTTGGCACCACGTTCCCTATTATCATCTGGAACTCAATGACCACATGATCACTTTTTCCTATAGGACACAGATAATTTAATGATTCAATTACATCAGGTTCTTTGGATAGTATCAAATCTAATCTTGCTGGTGTGTCATCACCTGCCAACTCACTTAAACCCATTGCACCAGGTATTAGGGGAATGGAAAAGTAGCATTTTATTTACACAATAGTGACTACACTCTGTTGTTTCCTAAGCTCTACAAACATCATTTATCCTGATGGAGGTTGCTGCTAATCTAAGGATCACAACAGTCAGGACTGTGACGGCCATTCTGAGACATGCACATCTCATATTTGCAAAGGAAAATAAAGCTGTGATCACTCATCACACCCCAGGTCAGCTGCACAAGAACAAAACATTTCATGTGGACAATTACATGCTGCCTGCCAGCGTGAACCACTGACAGAAGCAGTCACACCCTCGGCCAGGTTGCATCACTCTCCATTTCTCGGGTGGTTCTGACAAGTGGAATTTCTTCTTAAATTGGAGAGTGAAGTCAGAGACCAGACAGCAGCCAAGGGAACCTAGCTGAAGAGACTGGCGAAGCAGGCAGACATACTTACCAAGATCCTCTCACACAGCTTGAAGTATGCAGCTGTTCTAGTGCTATATAGTCTGATGAATGTAGGTTACATTTCAGGGATGAGATTGTGGAAGGATGTGAACACATGCCTGAGAAAGTATCAGTGCCAATTCCTTCAGAGAGTGGACATTGTCCTCACAGGGTCAGGACTTACACTCGGAGATCCCTAAGTCACTGTAGGACAGATCATTTTAGCCATGGGAGACCACCCTACATCCCTGGCAGTGTTTGCTTTATAGAAAAAATGCCTGCCAGCTCTTGGATTTAAATCAGAGCAAATTAATGAATGACCATCTCCAGCCAGAAGTTTCTGCAACCAAACCACTGAAACATCAAGGGGCCAAGACTTGTAAATTGACTTTATAACCATGTACAGTACCAGCTGATTATTTGGACTTTGTATATGCAGGATATGGAAATGTGAACTCACACAGCAACGTATTTGTGAAACATCCTTCATACACATTTCCTCAGTATACCAGATGGTTTCACTAATAGAGCAGCATGTACAGTTTACCCAAACATTCTAAATTAACCAGTATACTGCCTAAACTACTTGATGAGAAAAATAGGAAGAAGCCTGTTAAAGGATGAGGACTAATGTTTCTGTCTCTTATGTGTACTGCTCACAGGATCCTAATATCCTTACTGAAGCAATTAGGTTAAGAGAGAGAGAGAGAGAACAGAGGAGGTCTGCCCCACCTTTTGAAATATATTACTCTCCCAAGGTGTCAAAACAACTGAGAGAGAGAGAGAGAGAGAAAGCAGGCTTTTGCAAGGCCAATATTCCATTTTTCTTAAGTAAGAGGTTGTAGAGGCATCTTGCCAAGTGTTCTGCCTGAGTAGCTGGAGCCCTTCCTCCTAACATCTGTTCAACTCTGTGAGACAAGCAAACACAAGAGATGTCCTAGATTTGGGAAGCTGCCAGAGGCAACCTGGGAAATGTGCTGAGGAGATAGAATAATTTTGCCCCAGTTACATTTATTTTTACTTCATATGATAAAACTTTAGGATGATTAAAAAAAAAAAAAAAAATACATTCATAGTGGAATTACAGTATTTCTTTACTCAACCATGTGGCTGCACCAAGATGAATTCACAATGCCAATCAAGATTTGTGATGGATTGCCATAATCCTACAGTTTGAAGGTGCTTCCATGACCCCCTACAGAGGAAGAATCAATTTTTATAAATCCTTTCATATACTGTATACAGTACAGTATAGTATAGTTATATTTCTCCTTACTGATTATGATACAGTGTTGAAAAATCAATCATCACCTAAGCAGTTAAATGCACACCTTATACACTGAGTTCAGTGGAGGTACATTTACGCACACCTTATACACTGAGTTCAGTGGAGGTCCATTTACGTGTATGGCAATAGTTATTTTAGGAAACACCAGTAGGAGAGGAATCAGAATTCCTCTTTTCAGCCATTTTAGTGTAACATTGCAGTACAGTATTAAAGACACCAAAGCACATAAACAAAAAAGGAAATCTCGGGAATTGGAAGTGAAAATTATTAATTTGAACATTCCCATTATTAAGAGGGAGAAAGTGAAACTTTTGTGCAGTACAAATAAGCTAACCTAATTGCAACTTCATCATTTATAAAGCAGAAGAATACTTTTATCTATCTATCTATCTATTGACAGACACCATAATCCCGTAAGGGGTGGCCATTTGACTTTGAGTTATTTATTTTACGGGGAGGGGCACTAACCCTCCACCAACCCACTTGTTGACACGTAGGGAGCACGTATGGTTTGGTTATATGGTTACCATCCAGCGTTATAAATGGTTTCTTGGCTTACAGGAAACCATTTGGCTTGTCACTCAGTGTAATGCCACCTGTAAAGGAAAGAAAAACAGTAAGAAGTGACAGGAAATATAGGAGAAATAGGAAGAAAGGAGGGCAGGCACAGAAAAAGAATGATAAAGGCTAAGGAAGCAGTAGGCAGCACTACATCAAGTGAGTGGATGATGGTCGCCACCACCTACCACAGCACCAATTAACAGTGTACAGAGCTGTAGGACATGAACTATAGGCATTCAATCATATACAGAATGTATATAAATTCATTGTATATTTTATACACACCACAGTACCTTTTTTTTTTTTTTTTTTTTCTTTTAAAGAACAGAGGAAGGAAAAACAAATGAATTAAAAAAATAATACTCCATACACCAAATTACTGGCATCCTCCATTCATAACATATCTGTAACAGTTGAACAGCTGTAGGTTGAAGTTTGGGGGGAAACAACTATGGGGAAGTGAGTTCCAAAGAGATGCAGTTTGGGGAATAAAAGATTTCTGATAGGCTGAAGTTCTGCAACTCAACATACACATACATTATGCCAGTTGATTATATCCTTTTGCATTACAGATTATATAAACCATATAGTTGTTAAAACATTTGAGTATTAGGTTAAAGTCTTTTCGTGCCCTGCAAAGATTCGGTATACTCCTGTCTAATACAGATTCTCAATCCTGGTAACAGCAGGTCTCAGAGCTCGTTAAGTGGGCGGGATAGTGACAGCATGGACAACGAGGTCACACTGTCTAAGATGGACGTTGTACTCTCATTCTCACTCGAGGTAAGGCATCATCCTCCGTCCTTCACTCAGTCACGTTACAGTGTTACAAGTTTACTACTTGAACATAACCACCTTCCTGGTACCTATGTAAATTCTCTCATTCACTTAATCTATTCCATATTCACATTGCTAATTTCATCAACTGTACAAATACTGGATTGTACATATTTCACCTGTTATAGTCAATATGCATTTTTCAATTATTTCTAAATGACTGTTGTGTTCAGAAAAGTGCTGAGAAGCCAGTGGTGAAAAGGATAAATTCTTCAGTTCAGGCAACACATGAATCAAGTATTGCATAGTTGAGTTCTACTTAAAGATCACCTGTACAGGACCCTCTCTCTCACTTTTTGGCTTCAGCTTGGCCTCAGCCATCATGAAGAGATGGTCTAAAAGTGCATCCAAGGGCAAAGAACCCATTGTCAGTGAACTTCTCTTTGACTATGTCCACACACACCCATGTCATGGATACTGTAGATACAGTACATTCAGACAACAGTAAATGAAAAATAATGGTGAAGAGGTAGTTGCAGAGATAGTGAGGAGTAGGCATTAAGCCAAATCTGGTGATGGTGGATTGGAGATGTGAGGAGCATGGTGGTGGTGGAGTCCTGCCACTCATCAACTTTCAAACACTTGAGACCATAACTATGTCTGCCCACTTTATACACCCATCATTGGCTTTTAGTTATGCCAAATTGGTTAACCTACTTTTTCAGTGATGCCATATTCTTGAATAGGTTGCAATACTTTGCCTTGGATGCCATGAAAATTTTTTCTTGTCAACCATTTTGAAACTTGAGTCCTAAATATCATCCTGGGGAACAGGCAGGTTAAAAAGATTGCATACTTGAGAGGTTGATACTTCTTTTCAAGCAAATTCCTGTTTGAAATCCATTGAAATATTTTACTTTGATTAATACCTGTATTACTGTTCAGTACATTAAACATCACCAGCCCAAGAATATACCTGGTACATAATGGTAATGAAAGCATAACACAATGTAAATTGAAGGTGGAAATGTCAGGGTGATCTTGTCCTGTCACTGACTGAGGGAAGGTGTGACAGGGTGCAGCAGATGATGGGTAACAGATTGCCAGTATCTTCTTGCTTACTAATTCTTTTAGATATGTTCCAGAATATGTCAAGCCCTATCCAGGTAAGATATGAACTGGTAAAGCATGTACAGTACCGTCATATTTTGCTCTTGTCTGAGTAATAGTATTCTGCTATGTACTGTGTACTGTCTCTTCTTTTAATTCCCCTTTTTATAGAATGAGTAAGTAATGTTCCTTAATTAAGTGCCTGTATACAAGAAATAGCATACATTTAGAACTATGTATATGGCAAATGCAGTGTGAATGTACACTAGCTTAACTATCTAACTACCATAAAGTCATATTTAGTTTTAAGGTATATTTTCACATAGTTATCGAGGATAAGAATACTGAGGAATATTTGCATTAAGTATTTTGCATCCAAAAATGTAGTTGTCAGAATAGTGCTGGTGTTGTAGCATGCAGTAGTTATTACTGGGTCACTTCATTATTGCAGTTTTATTTAAGTCTTGTCTCATAAAACTCGACAGTGTTTTCGTGAAATCAGATAACATGAAGTTAAAATGATCTTGGAGCAATTCACCTTGCCTCTTTCAATCTAATGAAATATTTCTTAGTTTTAAAAAATCTGTTCTAAGGCAATTACACCCTTCTGAAAGTAACAAGGGAAATATTCAGATATGTTGTCAGAGTGAAGTGGATAAACCTAACAAAGTTGAACTAAGTAAGGAATATGCACATTGGTGCTGGCTGCATTTCTTTCTTGTTGAAGTATGTGCAGTGGTGGACAAATGAATTGAAGCCGCTTGCTAAATGCAAACGCAAATGCAAACTCCATCCTTTTCAGTACCACGGCATCAGTTTCATTTTATTCTGGATACCATTAGAGGATTTTATTAAGTTTATGATGATATTTTTTGTAATTAAGGGGTTACAAATCATCTCTAGTCACTGATCCACTACAGTTACATCTTTATTTACTCTATTCTGACAAACAAGAAGTGACTTTATGAAGTTTGGAAATTGTCTGCAGTACTGAATGGGATATATAAAATTATATTTATAATAAAACTAAAATAAGTGTTTTAAATATTCATCATCATCATCATCATCACAATCACCATCATCATCATCATCATCATCATCATCATCATCATCATCATCATCATCATCATCATCATCATCAT
>JAGKTI010017655.1:4424-18341 GCA_018397915.1 Birgus latro
AGCCAAATTCAAGATCCGTTCATTTCGAGATGCCTGGACACACTGCGTTTGAAGGACTGGAGGTCATAGGAAGTAGGAAATACAGACAGAGGGAGACAGTTCCAGAGTTGACCTGTTGCATAAATGAAGGACTGGGAGTAACGGTTAACTCTTGCATTAGAGAGTTGGACAGAAAAGGGATGAGAGATTGTTGATAGTGATGTACGTTAAAATTGCCCCAGACTATCTTATTTCCAGGAAGGTGGTCAAAAGTGGATTTAAAATACTATCAGCAATGGGGCCACGTGGAGGACAGTACAGGTGTCCCGCAAGTCACGCACAATAGGGAAAACTAAAGGTTAGAGTATTTGTTCAAAGTCTTAACCGTCGTGCCTCATAGAAATATTGACGGATGACCCACTCATCGAAGACACATTGTAAGATGTCAGGGGTTGTTTCTCTGCATGCAGCTGTGATGCCTCACCTGAAATCAAGAATCACAGCTGTATTTGGGGGAGGCGGTGGCTCGATCGGTAGAGAGGTGGCTTGCAGTCCTAATGGAGCCAGGTTCAAATCCTCGCTGGGGCAGGGAACAGTTTAAGGATTTGAATTTCGTTAAATCAGGCTTTACTGATCTACCAGTAGACCCGCCGACATGTCGTAATAATACCCCCGCTAATACCAATACCCCCGCTAATACCAGTACACCAGTCCTGTTAGGCCTCTCAGTCAGTGTGTAGCAAGTATTCAGGTCAGGGTCCTGATGCTGAACACTGCACATCCGAGACTTTTTGTTGCATTCATTGCAAACGTGCTCACTACACATCCTCGAGGGACTGCCCAAGTGGAAGGAGGAGGAAGTATGCACAGTGAAGGCAATGGAGGGCACATCATATTACGATGCTAGGAAGAAGGTGAGGGAGTTGCACTCCAAAATCTAAGGCCTCCTATTTATCGGCGGTTGTGGCTTGTCCCGTGATGAGCACAGTGGAAACACAAACTTACCCTGTCCCCAGCATTCTTGTCACCTGCTCTGTTCCCTCGCCTGCTCCCACAGTACGTTCCAACTTTTTTTGTGATACCCCTGTTCCGACATCTTACTCACAGGCTGCTGTTGTTTCTCAGAGTATGAGCTGAACTAAAGAGTGACAAGTAGAGTAAGATTAATTTGACCATCCTTGCTAGTCTTAGCTCTTCCTTAGGGGAGTCTGGGAGCCTTCTAATATGATGATCATATAGAAGCTTCCATTAACGAGCACCGGTGTTAACGAGCACCGGAATAGGTACCCTCGTTGTTGCTCGCCAGGTGTTAGGCGGCATAAAAATACTAAGTACACTTGCCCTCCTCGTAAATATTAATCTGTCGCAATCACTGTGTTCCAAAAACTGTAGAAGTCTTGGGAATACTTTACACAATATAGTAATCTTGCTACCCATACACAGACTAGACAATTTGTTTACAGGAGACTCGCTTGGAGAATCAACCTGATTTTCCACATTTCAAGCACTACCACTTATATACTAGATATGGTGGTCACGCAGCTGCCATATGTCCACACACATTAAACTCACAAACAGAGGTTATTCTAAATTTTATTCTGGAAGTTGTTGCGCACAGATTAAAATGTAATGTCACGTATCTGTCTAATAGCTCTCTCTACAGGGTGTCCCGCAAGTCACACACCAAAGGCAAAACTGAAGTTTAGAGTATTTGTTCCAAGTGCTGCCCGTCGTGCCTCAAACATATATTCAGACGGGTGACCCACTAATCGAGGACATGTCGTAAGATGTCAGGGGTTATTTCTCTACATTTTTTTTTTTTATGTGTCCAACTCCGGGCATAGGCTTCACAGCCTGCTATCAAGGCCCAGCAGTCCTCCTACATACCATACACCTCTACATGTCACCACTTCGGCGCTAACACCTAATGTCTGACTTGGCTCGTATCTCTGACTGGCGTAAAAATAATCTTGTTTTTAATGCATCAAAGACTCAGTTCTTACACCTATCAACTAGACAAAATCTTCCACAGGAGTACCCACTAGCGTTTAATAATGTCCAGCTCAATCCTGTATCATCCTTGAACATGCTTGGGGTTTCATTCACTCGGGACTTATCTTGGAAAGAACATATTACATCTCTTGTGAATCTGCTTCCAAGAGATCAGGTGTGCTAAGCCGACTCCGAACCTTCTTTAACCCTGCACAGTTGTTGACTTTATACACGGGTTTTATTCGCCCCTGTGTGGAGTACAACTCTCAAGTGTGAGGAGGCTCCCCACATGCAGCTCTTCTCAATAGGGTGGAGTCAAAGGCTTTTCATCTCATTAACTCTCCTCCTCTTACTGATTTCCTTCAACCTCTGTCTCTTCGCCGCACTGTTGCATCTTTATCTCTTTTCTATCGCTACTTCAATGGTCACTGTTCCTCTGAACTGTCTGCTTGCATCCCTCCACCTCTACGACGGGCACGTAGCACCCGTCTAGCAACAAACTCTCATCCCTTTTCTGTCCAACTCTCTAATGCAAGAGTTAACCGTTACTCCCAGTCCTTCATTTATGCAACAGGTCAACTCTGGAACTGTCTTCCTCTGTCTGTATTTTCTACTTCCTATGATCTCCAGTCTTTCAAACACAGTGTGTCCAGGCATATTGAAATGAACAGATCTTGAATTTGGCTCTCTTTTGTTTTGTTTTTGTTTTTTCTTGGAATGAACAGTTTGCGGGCCCATGACCTTTGGTTCCTTCTTCCTTGCATTAAAAAAAAAATCATCAAAGCTTCATGTTCAGTTATACATATTTTTCCGTTAGTGTCTACTTATATGTCATTGCATTATGCGTGTGTACAGCGGTGGCGTGTGTGTGCGAGGGCAGCATCATCTACCAGCTGGGAGCCGCTGAAGTGCCTGACGTTGACACAAGCCTCCGTCTGCCCTGCCTCAGCGCTGTGCTCTCTCGCCTGTCTGCCCAACAAACCGCCAGCCTCGACCACCCCAACACCACCATCACCACCACAACCCACTGTGCCGACCTGGGTCAGTCTGATAGTGAAATGGTGGACTTTGTGGCCATTAAAACCACTGAAGGCATTTTTCTAATATATTTTCTTGCTGTCGCCATAAAATTTTTGAGAATTGATTGGACTGCTGGAGTTGAAAACATTATAAAGCCTACATTTAATAATTTCAGTTTCCCATGTTTCATTCAAAAAGAAAAATGATCCCCTGGAGACAACAAGAAATGCATATATACAGCAATATCACTGTACTGAACTGAAAGCATTAACAACAAGGTGCAACATTATACCACGATTATGTGAGGAAAAAAATTGAAGAAACTCAAATCGATGGACTCATGCTTAACTCCTTCAACCCAGTTACATTTTTGTGTTCTAATCTCGGCTGAAGATACTTTTATTGAACTTAAGAAATGGTTCTCAGTTTGATGGGGTTGATGAAAACAACATCTAGTCGCATTTGAAACAGGAAGTGCGTGTTTGAGGGAAGGGAGTTATCACCCGTTGTGGTTCTTTACCTAGGCGTGGAGAGGGTTAGGTAATCAGAACGATTCTTTACAGGTGAGTGCTGTAATCCCCGGACAGTTTGAAATTCCCCGATTATCTAATGGATAGGCTATACAATGTTGGAACAGGCTGTAACTTTCACGACCATATTCCTGATACCGCGGACGTCTTTTGTGTTTTTTGTTTTAGTTAAACATGTACGATAACAAAGTGCATCACCTGGAATTACGAGCTTTAGGTTAGCGTTTCATCTTGTAGTGAAGGCTTGAGCGTCCCAGTAGTTGCCGTTTATTTTCATGAAATTTATGAATTAGTATTGTGTTTCGAAGCTGTCATTCTGCATTGTATACTGTGTATGTATAGTTCAGCAACAAGCAGTCATAATCACAGTTTTAACCAAAGTTTAGTGTTTAAATATAAACTATTCAGCAAAATAACCTTGCGAAGGCTCGAGTAGTTGAAAACTGTTACCAAGTCAATATTTACTAATTCATCAACTTTGTTAAGTACAATACTGAATGGTAAAAATTGTAATATGTTTTTGACAGAAGATGAATAGAGGAAGGAAAAAATTAAATTAAAAATTCCATATACCAGATAAACGGTGTCCTCCATTCATTAAAAAATTGTAGCCGTTGAAACTGATGTGGTGCAAGTTGAAGACTGAGGGAAAACTAATCTGGAGAAGAGTTCCAAAGAGAAACAGTTCAGGGAATGAAGTAATTCTGATAGACAGAAGTTTTGCAATATGTCAGTGTGACAAGTCAAGAGCACTACAGGTGTCCATGTAGCGCGGGGGGAGGCGTGGGGACCTGGCACAATGGATGCAACTTTGCCTGAGACAATGAAGGCGTCTGTAAAATAGTGAAAGAAAGGCAACATTCTGTCTGACTTGTAGGAAAGGTAGTTCATTTGCTATTGCAGGGTTGTTAATTATTCTTATAGCTTTGTTCTGCATTTGTCTAGTAGATTCAGTGCAACGTCTCCCACATCCACTCCACAAAGGTGAGCAATTCTCGCATTGAGAGCGAACGTGACTTGTACATTACAGGTAACCTCTCGCCAGTAAAGAAATTACAGATTCTGTACAATAATCCAAGTTTCTTTGAGGCGGTTTTAGCAAGTGATCTAATATGAGAGGTCTAACTGAGGGTACTGTTAAGTGAAATACCATTTCAGTACGTTTGCAGATAGGAATACTGGTTGCAGTGAAGGTAATTTGGGAGTTGGGACATATCTGTCTATCAGTATATGAGACAATAGCATTTTGTCCCCATTCAGTGATCTCAGATAATGATTTATAGACATTGCTGTGCTGAGGTGGGAGCTATTGGGGATATCGAACTCTGTGAAAAGATGATGAAGTGTAAAGGAACTGTGAAGCTTTGAGTCATCTGCATATGGGTGGGTGGGATCATGGGTGACAGACATGAGATCATTAATATGAATGAGTAACAGGGTTGGAGCCAGGACTGAAGCTTGTGACGCACCAGCATTAACTGAGTGGAAATTGCAATATACATCATCTATCTTTAATCTTATCTTTGTTCCCGAGATATGAGATCAATGGGAAAAAAGACGATAAGCCATAGCAAGGGAGTCTGGAAAATAGTGCCACACTGTCAAAAGCTTTAGAAATACCAAAGTCTACTGTATGGATTTCTCCAGGTTGGTCATCAGACTGATGGATTCAATAAATAATGAGAATGGGTATATTAACAGCGAGTCTTGCGTGGCCAAAACCATATTGTCACTAATTAAGCTGTTACACTCAAGATATTTAATAATGTGCTTATTAATGAGAATCACAAATCCTTTTTCAAGAAAAAAATGTGATGGCTTTTGGTCTGTAATCAGAGGGATCAGAGGAACTTCTTTTCTTTGGAAGTAGGTGAATGTTGGATTCTTTCCAAGAATTAGGGAATGAAAAAGAACGTTTGCATAGTGTGAATAATTTAGCCAGAACAGGAGCAAGTTCTGAGAAACACTTTCTCAAATACTGGAGGAATTCCTTCAGGACCTGGAGCTAAGTTGACTGTTAAATTGTGTAGGAGAGATTTTTTTCATCTGTTCTGCATCTTTAGTGGCACAGTTTTGGGAGAGTCAATTCCTAGCTCAGGTACATTCTGACTGACTTCCTTTATGGTAGAATTTTTGACAAACATACTAGAGAGAATGTTAGCTTTTCCACCAGGTTCATGTACAGTGTTTCCGTCTGAAGATTTTAGTGGGGAATGGGTGATGATTTGTTAATGTTACTAATGAAAGAACTGAGAGTTGATCAAAATATTCAGTTGTCATTAGGATTATTTAATAGTTTGGATGTTTAGTAGCGAAAGGGATGCAGAAGAGAGGGAGTCTTTCTGGAATGATGATGATGAGTGTTTGCAGAGCTTTGGAGCAAATGTGAATATGGTAGTGATGGGAGATTTGAATGCTAGAGTGAGAAATGTAGCAGCTGAAGGTGTAGTTGGTATGCATGGTGTGCCTGCAAGAAATGAAAATGGGGAACGAATGATAGGTGTGTGTGTTGAGTGAGAGATGGTGATTGGAAATACCTTGTTTGAGAAGAAAGATAATTATAAGTATACATGGGTGAGACAGGAGGGTGGAAGGGTTGTTGACAGAGCATTGATGGACTATGTGGTTGTGTCCAGGAATGTAATAGGAAGATTGTTGGATGTGAGAGTTTTGAGAGGGGAGGGTGGAGGTATGTCTGACCACTACCTGGTGGAGGGAAAGTTGAGAGTAGGTAAGAGATGGGTGAGAGCTAGGAGAGTTAGGTGTGGCAGGGAGGTTTTGAAAGTGAGTGAGTTGGATAAGAGAGGAAATTATACAGTATCAGGAGAAGTTGGAAGATGAGTGGAATGCAGTGAAACATCAGAAAAATGGCAGTGTGGAGGAGGAATGGCAGTTGTTTAAGAGTGCTGTGGTGGGGCATGCGGAAGAGGTGTGTGGTGTGAGACGAGTGGGTGGTGGTGTAAGAAAGGGAAGTGAATGGTGGTCTGAGGAAGTAAGTATGGCTGTGGCTGAGAAGAGACATGCATATGAAGTGTGGTTGCAGAGGAAGGATGAGGTGTCATAAGGAAAAGAGGAATAGGGTGGGAAGGACTGTGCGTGATGCTAAAGTGGCAGCAGATGAAAGGTGGGGTAGGCGGATGACTGAGAATTTCCAACAGAATAAGAAAATGTTTTGGAAGGAGGTGAAAAGAGTGCAAAAGGGAGAGTCTGAGAAGGAAAAGCGAGTAAAAGCAAATTATGGGAGGATGTTAGTTGAGACTGACGCAGTAAGGAAGAGATGGGCGGAGTATTTGAAAGATTGTTAAATGTAGAGGAGGAAAGGGAGGCTGAGACTGTGGCAGATGGAAGAGTGCAAGGAATAGATGTGTTGGGAGAGTTGAATGAATCTTTGATCACGATGGAGGAAGTGCAAGAGGCAGTAAAGCAGATGAAAACAGGGAAAGCTGTAGGTATGGATGGCTGTGCTGTGGAATGCCTGAAAGGTGGTGGAGCGACTATTGTTGACTGGTTAGTAAGATTGTTGAATATGTGCTTTGTTCAAGGTATGGAGCCAGTTGACTGGGCAAGTGCTTGTGTAGTCTCATTGTATAAAGGTAAGGGTGATAAGTATGAATGTACTAGTTTTAGAGGTATAAGTCTGTTGAGTGTTGTAGGTAAGGTGTATGGCAGAGTGTTAATTAAGAGAGTTAGAGAGGGTACAGAGGGAGTGATTAGTGATGAGCAGTGTGGCTTCAGGAGAGTGAGGGGATGAGTGGATCAGGTATTTGCTGTGATTCAAGTATGTGAAAAGTATTTAGCGAAACGTAAGGATGTGTTTTGGGCATTCAAGGATGTAGAGAAAGCGTATGATAGGACTGATAGGGAGGCTTCTGAACTGTTTTGAGATTGTATGGACTTGATGGTAGGTTTCTACAAGGAGTGAAAAGTTTTTATGTAAATAGTAAGGCGTGTGTAAGAGTGGGAAATACTGTGAGTGATTGGTTTCCCGTGAGAGTGGGGCTGCGGCAGGGATGTGTGATGTCGCCTTGGTTGTTTAATATTTATATGGATGGTGTTGTAAGGGAGGTGAATGCAATAGTGTTAGGTGGAAGTTTGGATCTTGTGAATGCTGAGGGTAGAGAGTGGAATCTGAATCTGCTGCTGGTAGTGGATTAGTGGATGATACTACACTGGTGGCTGATTCAGAGGAGATATTGAGACAGTTGGTAGAGGAGTTTGGAAGGGTGTATGTAAGGAGGAAATTGGGAGTAAATGAGAATAAGAGTAAAGTGATGAAGTGTACGAGGCTGGCAGATGGTAGGAGGATGAATATAGTTTTGAATGGTGAGTTGCTTGAGGAGGTTGAGTGTTTTAAGTATTTAGGGTCACATATTGCTGTGGATGGAAGAATAGATGCAGAAGTGAAGTTTAGAATGAATGAAGCAGGAAAGATGCTGGGTGGAATGAAAAAAGAGTTTAGATGTCGTTCACTTAGAATGGATATAAAAAGAAGGCTGTATGAGGGTGTTGTGGTATCGACTGCGTTATATGAGGCTGAAACATGGAATATGGGTGTAGCAGAGAGGAAAAGTTTGAATGTAATGGAGATGAGGTGTCTGAGGAGTATATGTGGAGTGACACTTATGGATCACGGGAGAAATGATGAAGTGCGAAGGAGAACTGGAGTTTTGCGGGAGATGGCTGATCGAGTTGAGCAGAGGGTGTTGCGATGGTTTGGGTATATGGAGAGAATGGATGAAGAGCGATTGGTGAAAAGGTGACTGGTTCGGATGTGAGAGGTGTAAGGCTGAGAGGAAGACCACGAATAGGAAGGATGGACAGTGTGAAGAGAGCGTTGGATGCGAGAGGGATGTCTGTTGAGCAAGGAGAGTGGCTGTGCGTGATAGGAATGATTGGAGAGAAATTGTGAATGAATAAATGATGACGCAGCCCTGAGGGGATATTCTCCTGAATTTTGTCTGATCAGCTGATCAGGTCATGTGCGGGTAAGGGGATGGGTCCATTATGATGTGGCAGGGGTAAACCAGCTCTGGTGTAGGGCCCTGCAGCAGATGTCACTGATTGCACTGTGCAGTTGACCCTCGTGCTGTGTGGTGCGGTGAGGATCTGTCCATTCTCCCCTTGGGGCTACGACGCGAATGAATCTGTGTGTGTGTGTGGATGAGTAAATAGTGAGTGTGTCGTCCTGTCTTGGCTACCTCCCTTTCTTTGGGGGAAGCAGCCTAGGTATATGGATAGATAGATAGATGTTTAGTTATGAAGAAAGTTGGGTTGAGTGAGATTTATTACTGTTTTTGTGTTTTTCCAGCAAATTTAAAGTGACTGAAGGACTCAGTATTTTTTTTAAAGTAAGAATTACCTTCTAAAGATTCTTGGGTTGTTGCTCAAGTAGTCACAGTGAAACCATCCTGGGGAGTTCGATCTTTTAGTAAATTGTTGATAAGGTACCAACATTTCCATATCAACTTGTGTTATGTCATTAGTGTGGGATTGGGTAGAAATGATGTCAGTAAAAAAAAAAAAAAGAATGCCATGGAATATCAGTTAGATCGGTTCTAAATCCATCCCAGTCTGTCCTGCCAAAGTGCCATCTGACCACCCTGACTGACTGAGAAAGCGAAACTCTGGAATAACTGACGAATGATGCTTTGATGAGATTGATGGTCGGAGATTTAAGTGTACCTGTATCCTCTATCGATCTGGGTTATTTGTCAGGAACTGGTCCAGGAGACAGAGACTATGGTCAAGATCATCTGGTATTCTGGTTGGTTGTTTTACCAGTTGTGAACTCAAACGATTCTGCAAACAGCTTGCATTCTAGACCAGTATCTCAATCCTGGCAGAATGCAATAACCATTCTACATTACCGAACATGGTAATTTCTGTTGTATGGATGAGGTTAAGGTTGGTCAGCTGTGTTGACATGAAGTCAAATACGGTGGATTGTTGTGAAGCATTAGGGAGTGATTAACTATACACATATATTTGGCTATATTAAGGTAATTTTGTTTGTTGGATGAATAATCAAAATTAGGAGAAGTGAACTTCATGACAGTGGCAACTGCATATGCAGATTTAATGTAGCAACAAGTATCACCCTTGTTACGAAAGGTAGTGAGGAGATGGTAACCAGGAAAACTATATGGGAATAAGTCAGTAGAGGGAGAGATTTGGGTTTCTGTGAGGAGTAGGGCTAGATGGGATATGGATTCAAGTAAGAGGTGGAAGAAGTGAACAGAATTCAGACTGGTATTAAGATCATAGACCTTTGTACAGTATATGTGAGGCCGAACCCGCAGCACTTCTTCGTTGACGAGCATGGTATATTTTTGCAATAACCGCTGCTGTTACAGTCGTTTGATGGCAACCAGGAGAGCCATGAACCGTACTAAAATAATAATAATAATAAAGTAACATGATGGTACGATGTGGGTGTAGAAGCCGTAGTTAAGAAGGAAAGAAGACTTCCGGGAATGGAAAAGTGGGTGGTAACAGGGAGAAATACTTGAGTGCCAAGTGTAGGGCTTGAAAGTAGGTATGAACGGCAAAATCTGAGTCTCGGACACTTACCGGATATCCTAAATAGTGATGAAGCGATAAATATGGAAATTAAGGTGACAAATAAGACGAGGAGGGAAGACGGATATCACAGGTGAGGAGTGTGTCAAGAATGGTGAAGGAAAGGTAGTGGTGGACAATGAGGATATTAAAGACGCCTGGAGAGAGCATTATAACCATTTACAGAATGAGGAGTTTGACTATAAGACGGAAAGTTTGGAGTCAGTGGATCCAGTGTTTGGCTCATGGCCTGTGATTGTTGCTGCTACTGAGAGCAGGGCAGTAGGAGGCAGGAGGAAACTGGGGAAGGCGGCAGGTGTGTCTGGGTTGACTGCTGAATGCTGAAGGCCTAAGGAGATACGGGAATGGGTTTAGTAACTGATTTTTTTTTTTTTACGTGTTCGACTCTGGGCAAAGGCTTCAGGGCTTATTCCCAAGTCCTTGGGGCCCACATGTCACCACTTCGGCGCTAACACCCACCATCCATATTGAATACTTACTAGGGCTGTCTACATACAGGACTGGTGTACTGGTATTAGCGGGAGTATTTTTATGACATCTCGGCGGGTCATCTGGTAGATCAGAAAAGTCTGCATTTTATGAAATTCAAATCCTTAAACTGTTCCCTGCCCCAGCAAGGATTCAAACATGGCTCCATTAGGACTGCAGGCCGCCTCTCTACCGATTCTGCCACCGCCTCCCCCAGTTTGATTATACATCAGTGTGTTTCTCCAGATGACTGGCTGAAGAGTGTGATTACAAAAGTGTGTAAGGGCAGCGATGATGCCCTGGAAATAGGAAATTATAGTAGCATAAAAATTTTGGACACTGTAATAAAGGCAACAAGCTGGTGGGCGATAAAGGCCTGCTCTAAGCAAACCAAACTTTGTCAGCGACCAGAAGTGAGTTTCGACACTAAAAGTCATTTCTGCATGGAAGTACTCCAGTGCAACATTCCACCCAAGAATCTTGGCCCTAGCTTAATAATCTTCGGAGCCTTAGCATTTCGCACGAACAAGGTCGTAATTTTAGTGCTCTTCAGATTTTCAGCACTTGATGACCTTTGACCTCTGACCTGGCTGATATAGGTCATGCATGTGTGAAACACACTTCTAGTACTCATTAATGTCTATAAGCATGCAAGGTTTCATTCAGTTCCATCGAGAACTTGAAATTCGTGGAATGGTCATCAGAGAAACAACTTCTAGGTCGCACTGCCAGCGACTACAAGCGAGTTTCAGCACTAAATGTCATTTTTGTGTGGAGGTACTTCAGAACAACATTCCACCCAAGAATCATGTCCCTGGCTTAATAATCTTCGGAGCCTTAGCATTTTGCATGAGCATAGTCGTGATTTTAGTTATTTTCACCATTTTTGCATCTGATGACCTTTGACCTCTGACATGGCCAATGTAGGTGTACGATAGAAAGTTGTAGTACTAGTCAGAGTCCATAAACATGGAAACTTTCATTCAATTCCATAGAGCTACTGGGGAACTAGGGGGGAATTTTTGAAAACTGATACTGCTTGCAAGGGATGCTGAGGCCAATCTTCGAAAACTAGAGAGAGAGAGGGGAAAAACTGATGGCACATTCCGATAGGGAATGATTTCATGATGACGCCTAAAGAAGTCAAAGGTTTCTACACTTATTAAACGCTTCTACAGCTCAAAACGTGAAAAAGTTAGAAAAAAGAGGATTTTTGGCCGTTGCTAGACAATGAGTGAGCAACCAAAGGCTTGTAGACACAGCTAGGTCATAGGCTGGTCATTGTGTCCAAGATTGGTCGGAATCGGTTAATTCTGAAAGGTAGAAATGCCTGCCACAGTTAAACAAGGAAGAAAGAATACAAGAAAGGAAGAAAGAAAATGCGACTAACAATGTTGGCAGCATTGAGCTGGCCAGTAATGGAGAGTCATAGAAGGTATGATAATGGAAAGAGTGAATATTGATGAGACGCACTTTGGGTTTATGCAAGGCGAAGTGACCGCTGGTCCCATATTCATTGTCCAACAACTACAAGAAAACTATATAAAGGAGAAAAGGAAGCTGTACTTTGTTTTTGTTGATTTGGAAAAGGCATTTGTTAGAGTTCCTAGAGAGGTGGTGAAGTAGACAATGAGAAAGCTTGGGATCGAGGCGCGGCTGGATAGAGTGGTTATAGCTATGTATCAGGGTGCTCGCACGCAGATGAGAGTGAATGGAGATTTGAGTGACGAGTTTTCTGAGAATATTGGCGTGCATCACGAGTCAGTCGTGAGCCCCTTATTGTTTATCATGGTGCTAGAAACCCTCTCATGTGACTTCAGAAATGGACTCCCATGAGAGATGTTGTATACTGATGACTTGGTGGTGACTGAAAAGAATGAGAGGGAGACGGATGAGATTTAGGAAATGGAGAGACGGAATGGGGTACAAGGGTTTGAGAGTAAATGCGGCTAAAACAAAAGTGATGATATTAGGGCTGGTGGCGGTACTGTCAAAGCAGAGGGAATGAAGCCATGTGTAGTTTGCTATAAGGGTGTGGGGAGTAATTCCATCATTGTACAGTGTTTGTGATACGTGGATGCATAAGAATGGTGGTATTTGAGGTAGGCTGTGAAATAATGCTGATTTCGTGGGTGTGATGTATCGAGGACAACACATATTGTCAGACGTGAAAGTATTAATCATGCTGAGGGTCTCTTGAGTGTTTGACGGAATTTCGTTAGCTGGGGGACACGTTTTGTGCTGAAGGTGGCCAGGGTAAGGAGTGGTTCGAGGAAGTTCAGGGAGCTCTTGCTTCTGCTAATATTGAAATGGCTCTCCCTCCGTGCTAAAGAATATCTGTATGAGGCATGTATTAGGAGTGTAGTGCTGTATGGCAGTGAGGCATGGACAGTAAATGAAGAGCCTATTAGTAGGCTCAAACGTACAGAAATGATACTGATTAGATGGATGAGTAGTGCATTGTTGAATGTAAGGCCTGGGAGGTGGGGGCTAGGATTGTAAACGAAGAATCGAGAGGAAGGATGAATGGATTGTATGGGTGTTGTGATAAAGAGGGGTAGACTGAGATAGTTTGGGGATGTTGAGAGGACGAAGGATGACAACTAAGTGCAGAATGTAACAAGTGTGAACATCGAGTTTACGGCTGGGAAAGGTAGACCTAAAAAGACCTGGGACGAGGTCATACAGTGTGACCTCAGGAGTGCAATGGGGAGAGCCGCCATGAGGTGACCAAGGCCGACGCAAGCAAACATGTTGGAGCATATATAAACAATATGAAGGGAGTTTTTGTAGGATCTAAGGTAGATCTTCTAGAATAGTCGTTTCCATGGGTTTTAAGTGTTTTTTTATGGGGGGATCAACCCCCTACCCGCCCAGCGGCATATTGAGTACTGCATCTAACCGCTGCTGCGAGAAAAGTCTCTCCCGTGCCGAATAACAGCGTACTGATTGGTGATGCCAAAATATGAATTAAAAGCAAGACTCAAACCATGAATGAAAAGGGCTGCCTTAAATTCTTAGCTAATTTCTGAAGCTGATTACCAAGAGAGTCCGTGTCTAGCCTCACTGTTTCGTTGCTGGATTCACTGTGTAACGTGCTAGGTAAACCGATCACACCTTATATATCATAGGCCTTTGACAGATGACCACAGAAAAACTGGGGGCTTTTCTACACCTTCATACTCCAGCTTTTACCTTTGGTCTCAATCGACGCTTTTTTTCCTTACTTCATTCAGCTTAGAGGCAGACTTATCATAATGACCAGATTAGTAGTCAGTTCTTCTGGCAGTTTTGCTATGACATCGCCACCCAAATCTGAATATAATAGTTTGAGAGCAGCATATACACA
>JAGKTI010017657.1:0-18340 GCA_018397915.1 Birgus latro
GAAAAGGAAGTGTAGTGTGTAGCGTGTATGTAGTTTGGTGTTGACAGTTAGAGAAACTTGTATTGGAGAGCATGCTGGTCTACTCTCTGTGTAACTGAGACACTGAAAAAGTTCAGCAAAGGAGGATGGTCAGGAACAAGTCCTGAGGGCTGATGAAACGGGAGCTCCAGCTCTCCCTGTCATCAGCTTTCCATCCTCCTTGGGAGTACTGCCCTGCTCGACTGGTGCTACAGTCTCCTCACCCTAATTGTCATCGGAGTCAGGTATGTACAGTATTTTATGCCCTTAAAGCCCTTTATTATTTGTTATTTAGTGTTTAATTTGTGTGTAATACATGCATTGACTGATTGCTTGATTGCGTGCATGTGTAAAGTGGGGAAAAATGGGGAAATGTGGGTGAAAAGGGGGACTTTGAGTGAATGTCCAGAACCAAATTCCATTTTTCCCAATACGTAACAATAGGCACAAAAAACAGAATGATGATCAGATAACAAGCAGTCTGGCTACACACCGAGAGGGGTTTGAACGGCGGACGAGGCCTGAGGTTCACTATCCGGCTGCCAGGGGAAATTTGCCCGCGTGTTTGAAACCTTGCCGCGCCTGCACTTTAGGTATAGTTTATGCGCATGGTTCGTTTTTTTGGGTCTGGCACCTTGCCATGTCATAGAAAACCATGGCATAGAAACATGCGCCATAGGCGACTTGACTGTATGTATTTGGGTACAAACACATGCAGAACTTCTTCAAGACATTTTTTTCTGGCCAGGCTCAGTGTGAGTGATATGGTGGCTCTGGAGGCCAAGTACCACACTAAGTGTTTGGTAGCTGTGTACATTAGAATTTGGAAGGCCAAGGCTACAGGATCTGGTGACATTAAGAGAGGGAGAAATACTTGCTGTTGTCTGTGCTGAATTGGTCCTCTTTGTCGAGGAAGCACATCTAGATGAGGCAGCATCACTAGTCTTTAAACTGAATGATGTAGTTCACCGTTACACTTCCAGAATGGAGTAACTTGACTTAAACTTGATAGTAGAGTTCACATCACACATCTGAAAAAAAAGTGGCTCCTTGCACAGTTCCCTGACATGAGGATCCATAGGAAAGGGAGAGATTCAGTGAAGATTTTGGTTCTGCGCTTGCAAAAGCCTGTAAACTTGACAGTGATAATGATGCAGTACATTATACTTGTGCAGTACTGGCCAGATCCTTCACAGGCTTTCCCGATGGATGCCAGGAGGAGTCTGTGCCACCACTTTTGCATGCTGTTGTGAAAATGGTTCTTGAGGGGCCCAGTATTAAAGACAGTGTGGAAAACAACACACCTGCCTGTGCTTGAATTTAACAGTGTCAAGCACAGGCCAGTGGCAAATACAAGTGCCTCCACCACTGTCCATCACAGCTCAACTCATAAGACACCTGTTCCTATCTGCACAGTAGACATTAGACTGGCTTCTGCACCTCGATTTGAGCATATTTTTTTATTGTTCTCTTCAGCTCTTAGGCAGGGGAAACCCTTTGCCAGCATTTCCACCATGAACAAGTGGTTTGCTTACCCATATTGCATGGCACTGTGTTTACAACTGCCACAGTCAACAACATACAACCCCAGTGCTACAAGACCATGGGACCTTCCACAGTACTGCTGTCATCCTTATACAACATCCAAGTAACCTTTCCTGGCATTGGAATTCATTGAAGCACTACTGTTAATATAGGATCAGAGGAGGTGCTCATCAAGAAGACTTTCTGTACTTGGACACTGAGTGGTAGCATTAAAACTTCACCTTTTCCTCCTCTCTAGTGTTATGTCGGTGAAAAGAGATGGCTTTCAGTAGAAAGAGAGGATTAATACAAGTGTCCAGTACAACGCATTTGTGGGGGGAGATCGCTGCATACAATTTTTCTCAAGCCATTTGTCGAATACAGCTCATTTGTGGGGAGAGCTCCTCTCAACCGGGTGGAATAAAAGATTTTTCACCTCATTAACTCTCCTCTTATTACTGGCTCCATTCAACCTCTGTCTCTTTGCTGCTGTGTTGCATCTTTCGTTTCTGTTGCTACTTCAATGGTCACTGCATTTCTAAACTGTCCACTTGCATTCCTCATCTATTACATTGGGCACATAGCACCCTTCTGGCAGCAAACTCTCACCTCCTTTCTGTCCAACTCTCTGTGCAAGAGTTAATCAGTATTTTCAGTCCTTCATGTATGCAGCAAGTCAACTGTGAAACTGTCGTTCTCTGTCCGTATTTCCTTCTGCCTTTGACCAGTCTTTCAAATGCAATGTATCCAGGAATCTCAAAAGGAACAGATCTTGATTTTTGGTTCTGTTATTTTTAATTTATGTAATTTTTTTTTTTCCCCTTGAAGGTAACAATCTTGCAGACTCCCAGACTTTCATTCCTTGTACCTTGTGTGAAGGAAAGGCATACAAGGCAGGTCATTGAAGACTGATATAGCAAAATTGGGAACACATCTTGGTTGTTTTTCATGCCTCCAATCAGCCACTAGAACACCACACAATGTGTCCAACTTCTCTTCTCCCACTCTTTCATGAGAGTGTGCAGAAATTAGCTATGATCAAACACTATGGATGTTGTGAAGAATGCAGTTGATCATATCAATTCAAGGCAGATAGCTGTTGTCACCTTTGACCAACCTTTGTTCACTTAGGCTAAGCATATTCAGTGGAAGTGGTCTGAAAACTACAGGGAAGACAAATTAGGGGTAATGTTAGGTAGTTTCCACATTGAGTTGGCAGTCCATATGACATTAGGCGATTGGTTGAAGGCAAGTGGTTAGGTCCAAGTATCAGTGCAAGATAAGGCTGCAACATCAGGAAGAGCTAATTCTTTCTTGCATGCAGTACACATTGCACATAGCTCACGGCAGTTGCCCTGTTCATCCTACAAAGAAGAGCTGACGATCGCCACTATCAGATAAACCCAATGGAAGATGAGGATGAAAATTACTTGGAAGACTGGTGCTACAAAAACAAATATGCGTAGCCATGGCTTAAGTACGAGGCAATTGTACTTGAACTGGTGCCACCCAACTTTGAGTGTTTCCTGTGACAGATATTAGTCACATTGTATCTAGAATCTCTGATTATGCTTTTTCCTTCATTTCATGCCTTGGACCATATCATACTGTATATGCTGTGTAGGTCCCTGTTCATCTAAGAGATATGGTTCAACTTGAAACAATGCTTCCAGATGTGTTAACACAATTCACTGCTGGAAACTTCACAGTGCAGAAGACAGACAAGGTATTGTCTTTATTTCCCATTGACCAGACACATGAGTAGAACAATCCCAGTATCAAAGGCAACGGACATGCTGTTGGCCTAACTGACAATCCAAGTGTCCTTCAGCGCTGGGTGATAGCTGGACCTGAGTTGCCAAAGTAATAAAAGAATTTCATCATGGACTCATGCGCAAATAGAAGAAAACTTATGCACATAATCAAGATCAGATAGGTGACATGCAGACTTCATTCATCAAAGATGTATATTCCCTTGTCACTGTGATACAAAACCTTAGTCATTCCTTTGAAGATGAAAGCCAGGACCGTATCATCCTGGACACAATGGAAGTTGCAGGTCTTGTTGCAGTTGAAGCCTTCACAAGGGAGCATCTGATGGAAAGGACTAAACCAATTCAGATACCCTTCCTCAAAACAAATTGAAGATGTTTCAGAACACCAGGTCAAAGACTGCAAGCAAAGAGACATAGTGACTGGCCTCCCTGAAGAGTGACTTTGAACTATTATCACTTTGGTACATCGGTTGCCAGGCACAGGGTAGAAATCCTGAAGACTTCTTCTTCCATGAGAACTAAGTGTACCCTCCTCCAGCACTGTCTGATGGAGGAAGCCTCCATCTTGGTGCCAATAATGACTGCCTTGCTTGCTTGGAATACCATGATGAGATCCAATCTGATGCTCCCTCTTGAACCTGTATCATTCTCGACGGGGCAGCTATCATACAGATGTTGAACCCACCTGCTACCAAGACATTTGATGAATATGCAAACCAAATCTTCATATCTGTCCACAGAGTTGCAGAGTGCATCATACCATGATCTTGCGTGAGACATATACACCAATGATTCTCTAAAAGGAACAGTTAGAACGAAATGTGGGACAGTACCACATAGACGTGTGGTAGCCAGAGCACCCACGTCATGAAACTGGCAAAGCTTCCTTTGGGTGGATTGCAAAAAAGACAGCTGTTCAGGTTTTCATCAGGTGCCTTCCTTAAGTGGTTCAGTGAAGAGGGCAAGCAACTTGTCATCACTGATGGAGAAGGAGCTCTCAGGATACCAGCACTTGAAGATCTGATATCTCTTGTTTCAAGCAACCATAAGGAACCAGACAGTCGCATGCTGCTGCATGCATCACATGCTGCAAACCATGGCCACCACATGATCTTGGTCCAGAATGTCAATACAGATGTGGTGGTGTTGGCTGTATCAGTGATGCAGTTACTGCAATCTGGTGACAAACTGTGGCTGGCTTTTAGAATTGGAAAGAATGTCCAGTACTTATCAACCCATGAATTTGCAGCTGGGCTTGGAAAAGAGAGGGCCTGGGCATTGATAATGTTTTATGCACAGACAGGGAGTGACATTGTTTCCAGTTTTTCAGGGTATGGTAAGAAAACTGCTTGAGCAATCTGGTCACCATGCCCAGAATCGACAGCTTCAGTAGTGAAGGTATCCATGGCCACAAGCAGTCTACTAGAGGACGTCTGGTCCTTTATTTGATGATTTGTCATCCTTTTATATGACCGTACAAGTACTTCTGATGACAGAAATGAAGGTCAGAAACAGCTGTTTACCAAGAGGAACAATGTACAGTTGATTCCACCAACATGGGTGGCTCTAGAGCATTATGTCAAGAAGTTGATCTACCAAGGAGGCCACATTTGGGGACAGATACTGCTGCCGAAGCTTGAACTTCCATCACCTACTGAGTGGGGTTGGACCAGAATTGATGACGACCCACTTTGGACAAACAAGCCAAGGGAACCATGACACTTAAAGACCCGATATGCTGCAAGGGCAAAAATGTTTATGTGAATGATATACCTACCAAAAGGTTGGACTTCCATGCAGGTCCATATGTGTGTGTGAGGGAGTGTGTTCTTGAGACTGATAATTTGTTATCACCAGAGCCAGTGTCTGACTTTCTGGTTATTGGATTTGTTGCAGTGTGTTGATGCCAGAATAATTTTCAAGTTGTAGCACTAACCAGTAAATTAAATACAACCAGACAATATTGTACAATATTTTCTGTTGTAAAATGCATATGATAATCATTTCTGATCATCATCATCATCATCAACCGGGCCTCCTTTCCCACCCTAAGGCAGGGTGAGGCGTAGCAATGTCCAGACAGCCAAAGTTTGCCCAGTTCAATGGGCCATGCTTCCGTTTGTTCATCACTCAAGCCCCCGGAATCCTGGCCCTATCTGATACGCCAAAAACTTTCACTACATTCTTTAGCTTCACATTAACATATCTGATAGAGTCAGTCCGAACGCTTTCACATTAAAAAGGGGTGCCAAATCCCTGATCATGCGCTTCTTCTCACAACATTCATCCAGCCAGCTCAATTTCTTGTCAGTTCCCTAGCCTCATTGACGTCCATGCCTCTCTTCCACGTGCTCTCTGATTTACAAATTATTCAGTAACTGTACATACTGTGTTTTTAAAAATTTTCAGATTAACTTTCTGAGTTGTACTAGTTATTGTATTTGTAAAAAAAAAATACAGTAATAATAGTAAAAATTTCTAAAGCTATGCATCTCTTTTGTTGCAGCAGTATAATAAATTTGTATTTGTTTCCTACTGTTTTCATTTCATTGTAGGTAAAGGTCACAAAAGAGCAGTCAGTTTTCAGTATAAATAGTTTTCAAACGAGTTTTGACTATATGATAGAGCTCACATCTATAGGTTAGTAACTGTTGTGTGAAATGACAGCCATTTCAAAAAATGGCTGCCATGACCACCATGGAGGACTTGTGCATTGTGTCAGTACCTAGATATGTTCAGAACATATTCAAATATCTCTGCAAAATTTCATGTAGCTATCATGAAACACACAGTGGTAATCTCTCTACTATCCGGACACCCAATAACCGGACACCCCACTGTCCGGACATTGTTGGCTGGGACGTTCGGAACCCCAAAATGCCAAAAAATTGCAAGGAAAAAAATCCGATTTTTTTGACCCGTAGGTTTGAATTTGTCGCACGGTGCTGAACAGTCATGTTTACGATCCCTTCCCGCACTCTTCCCCTCTCGCCAGTTCTCTCTCAACTGCTGTGATGAGTAAGCGGTTGTCGGGATGGTTGGCGGTATTGTTCGTTTTTGTTTAAACAATCATAATTCACAGTGCTAAGGATTAAGTGCAGTTAAACACTGGATTACTGTACATGCTTCAAGAGCATTTTCCCCACTGTCAAAGCCTTAGAGGTGGGGGTAATATTCGTAACAGCCACCACAGACATGTAAGTACACTGTCAACTGCCAAATATTTTCCATAATCACTTCTAAATCCTCATTCTCTGGTTACATTTTATTTACTTCATGCGTTGTGTCCCATATTTGAGTGCATAGTATGTGAAAAAGGTGATTTTCATGGTGATTATCATGTCTCTTACCTATGTTCAGTATGCTGTCAGCTGTTGAACATATTTTCCCTGCTCTCCTCAAAATCATAATTTTTCTGGTTACATTTTATTTATTTCATGCTTTGTGTCCCATATTTGAGTGCATAGGCTGTGAAAAGGTGATTTTCATAGTGATTATCATGTCTCTTACCTACATTTAGTATGCTGTTGGCTGTTGAACATATTTGCCCTACTCACCTCTAAATCATAATTTTCTGGTTACATTTTACTTATTTCATGCTTTGTGTCCCATATTTGAGTGCATAGGCTGTGAAAAAGGTGATTTTCATAGTGATTATCATGTCTCTTACCTACATTCAGTATGCTGTCAGTTGGTAAACATATTTGCCCAACTCACCTCTAAATCATAATTTTTCTGGTTACATTTTATTTATTTCATGCTTTGTGTCCCATATTTGAGTGCATAGGCTGTGAAAAAAGTGATTTTCTCAGTGATTATCATGTCTCTTACCTACAATTACTATGTTGTCAACTGGTGAACTTCTCTGCCATACACACCTCAAAATCATCATTTTTTGTTTAAATTTTAATTAATTCATGCTTTGTGTCCATTATTTATGTGAATAGGGTCTTAAATAAGTGCTATGCATGTCCATTAGGGAGGTAGGTAGGTGGTTTACTGATTTAGGTTAGGTTAGGGTCAGGAATGACTGGTGATGGAGCTTCAGGGCCCAGCAGTATCCAGACATGACCACTTTCCGGACATGCCTTTGGCTCTGTTACATTGGATAGTGGAGAGATTACTGTATATTCCGCCCTACTTAAGTGGTTTTGTATAACACAGGAAGCCATTTACTGTACTGGGTGGTAATCATATAATTAAATGATGCCTGATGGTCAGTGGGGTTAAGGTGCTTAACCCATACCACTCTGGACAAAAAATAAAACTGATACCCCTCAATGCCGGCCAATTTTGGATTTGTTTTTTTCTGGCTAAATGGGCTTAATACATCACATAAGATCCCAGGCACTAATAAAAGTAATCACTAAAGCCAGATAGTTTGTTGAATTGAGTCAGGTTGGTGCCACTCAACCTCTGAAATCTTCGAGGTTACTGAGAGAGCAGAGTGGCTGTGAGCTTGTGAACCGATTTTGGCTTTTTTTTTTTTTTTTTTTTTTTGGCTAAGTGGGCTTAATACATCAATATAAGATCCCTGGCACTAATAAAAGTAATCACCAAAGCCAGAAAGTTGGTTGAATCGAGTTAGGTTGATGCCACTCTGCCTCTGATATCTTCAAGGTAACCGAGAGAGCAGACTGACTGTAAACTTGCAAACCGATTTTGGATTTTTTTGTGGGTAAATGGGCTTAGTACATCAATATAAGATCCCTGGCACTACTAAAAGTAATCACCAAAGCCAGAAAGTTGGTTGAATTGAATCAGATTGGTGCTACTTGACCTCTGAAATCTTCAAGGTTACCGACAGACCAGAGTGGCTGTGAGCCTGTGAAGACTCACTTGCCTCCTGCAATCCTAAATCAGTGTTGTATGTATAGCAGAGAAATGTCTGAAGTTAGCGAGATATGATAATACCCTCCATTTTACTTCGGTTGCTTGCAATGATTCCTCAATGCTGCAGGACGTAGATCTACATCATTGGCATTTTTGAAGGGGACGTAAATCTGTGTTGCTAGTGTGGTACGGGTTAAGCTGGGTGGAACCTATAAGGGTTTTTATCAGAGGAGCAGTTGGACTTTATTGCTCGCATAATGCCACTCAGGGGTTCGTAAGGCTTGTCATCCTTACCTTTAACCCGCCCAGTCCCTACCGGTTTTTTACCCAGCCTACCCCCAGGTCCCGACTGATTTTTGACTTTTTGTTTTTTGGCTGAAACCTTTGCTTTTGGTGAGAAACATCGAAAATTCATAGAGAAATCGCGATTCTGGGGTTAGAAATGTTGATAAAGGTGTCACTCAACCTTACATTTTCCTTCTTTTTCAGGGTACCTGGCTAAAGAATACGAACTGTGGAAGGGTTAACTAATTCAAGCCACTTTAAATTACGTATTTATTTGATTTATTTGGTACGAATTTATGTGTAGTACAAGTCTATATTGGTTTTCACACAATAATATAGGCGTTTATAAGCATTGCTCACTCACCCAAAAACCCAGTATTTGGCACCTTCCTTTACGACATTACCACCTCATCACTTATGTTTGTTTCTACCTCTAGCTTCTTTGTTTCTTTATCCTCCACCTCAGGTATCACTTTCACCGTGAATTTCGTCATTGGAGAGACCGTGGGGCAACATACCATTACCGGCCAGGTTAATGCTAACAGGTGAATTGCCCGGTGTGGGGGGAAAGGGGGGTTAGGTGGGGACAGGCAGTATCCCCGCTTGACAGCAGGTAGAGGAAGGTCTCCCACATATGCCTACCAAAAATCACCCGCAAATGTTGAAAAATGTGCGCGCAGTGGGCCTTGCAATTGAGTGACGTACGATGCACGTCGTTGGGTCTGTCTGCGGAAAAAAGTAGCGACGTGCATCGTATGTCGATGGGACTCGGCGGGTTAATGTCAGGATTGAGTAGCTAAGCCCCAAGCCCTAAATGTATAATGAGGCAAAAGAATGGAAAAAAAAAGGATTGGATGATGGATAGATGAAGCAGCATCATTATCATCATAATTGTCATCATTATCATTAGGATTATCTTTCTTATTAATTTTGGGTGGGAAGGATCGAGAGAGGAAAAGAGAAATGCAATAGAACTATCAACAGACTTCATCTAAATAATAAAGTCAAGCTGTGTTTATGCGTATTTGTCTGTGCATTTGTTCGTTTCTTTCACGAGAATCCATCCATCCATCCATCATCCAATCCTACGTCACCCCACAAAGGAGAGTAGTAGCCCGGGGCTAGACAACTTGGTCCCGACATTTAAGATTCACGAGAATGTTAATAGATATTGACCTAATTCTTTTGGCATTAGGTCGGAGTAAGCCCAGGGAGTGTCAGAAAAGTAAAAAAAATTCCTGGGGTTTCAAGAATACTCCCTCAGTATCCCAGCTTGTCGTATGACGTGACTAAAAGGGTTGTTGGTGGGTTAGTGCCCCACCCCGTAAAACAGCCAACTAAAAATACGAACACGAAGCTTTGGACCAGGACTGACCAAATGATGATGACTTTGGACCGTACAAAGGACTTGGTAAGGATTGTGACATGGAATATAAGGGGAATAAATGATGAGGTAAAAGAAAGAGAGATTGTACAGGTGTTTGAGGTTGTGAAAGTAGATGTATGTGGATTAACAGAAACTAAATGGAGAGGTGAAAGTGTGAGAGAATGGGAGTATGGATGGGGTATATGCACGGGAGTAGGTGAGAATGAGAGGGCAAGAGAAGGAGTGTGTATTGTTGTGAGTAACAGATGGAAGGAGAATATAAGAGACTATGGATCAGTTAGGTCAAGGTTTGTGAGGGTAAGGGTGAAAGTTGGACTACAAATGTGGGCAATAGTGTGTGTGTATGTACCAACGCAAGATCATGCAAGCAGACAGAAGAGTTTTGGACAAACGTGGAAGCATGCTTGGAAAAGTTTGGAAGGAATGAGAGAGTGTTTTTGATTGGAGATATGAATGGAAAAGTAGGGAATGTGAAAGTGGATGGAGTGGTTGGTGAGTGGGGTGTGCCTGCAGAGATGGATGAGAATGGCAATGCTTTAGTGGACATGTGTGCCGGGAGGGGGTTGGTGATAGCTAATACCCTCTTCAGGCACAAGATGATCTGTAGGTATACGTGGCAAGTGTTGAGAAGGGTGGATGGTGAACTGAATGAACGGAAGGCAATGATTGATTATGTGTGTGTGGATGAAAGGATGAGAAGGTGTGTAGTGGATGCAAGAGTATATAGAGGTTGGGGGAGTGGACTTTCGGACCACCACTTGTGGTGGTCAGAAGTAAAGTCCAAACAAAATGGAGAAAGAGAAGAAGGGAAGGACAGAGGGAAGTAGTTCCTACAAGGAGGGTAGAAAAGTTACAAGAGGATGAAAAGAAGGCAGAATACAAAAGGGAAGTGGAAGAGCGATTGGGTACATATAGATTGGAGCAGATGGGGGATGTGGAAGGTGTGTGCAAGGTATTCACAGAAGAAATCTGTGCAGCATGTGAGGTGGTATGTGAGGTGAAGAGAAGACGAGAGGGGGTACAGGGAACAGCATGGTGGACTGATGAAGTGAGAGAGGCTGTGGCACAAAAGAAGAAAGCATATAGTGAATGGATGAGGAACAGGGGCATTGAAGGAGTTGAGAGATGGAAGATCGAGTTGTATGTAGAGAGGAGGAGAGAGGTGAAAAGATTAGTAAGAGAGAGTAAGAAGAGAGTGGATGAGGAATTTGGAAGGAATTTGAGTGCGAAGTGGAGGTCATGTAAGAATATGTTCTGGAAAGAGGTAAAGAGAGTTAGACAGGGTGCCAAAGAAGTTAGTTGGGGAGTGAAAGATAAAAATGGTAGATTACTAGTAGAGATGGGAGAAAAAGTGAACAGATGGAAAGAATACTTTATTGAATTGTTGAACATAGAGAATGAAAGTAATGCAAGTATAAGTGGCTGGGGAATGGCTGGGAGAAGGAGGGATGTGGGAAGAGAGGAAGAAACCAGTAGGATGGAAGTTGTGGAAGCAATGAAGAGAGTTAGAATGGTGGAAGCCCCAGGAATAGATGGAGTGTGTGGTGAAATGCTGAAGTATGGGGGAGAGATAGTAATAGAATGGATGTGGAAGGTGGGCAGATTGGTCTGGGAAGAAGGTAGAGTCCTGGAGGATTGGAAGTCAGATATAGTTATTCCCCTGTACAAAGGAAAAGGGGAAAAAGAAGTGTGTGGTAATCATAGGGGCATTTGCCTTCTTAGTTTAATAGGAAAAGTATAAGGTAGGATACTTATTGACTGAGTTAGAGAAATAACAGAGGAATTAGTCAGAGAAGAACAGGGAGGTTTTAGGAAGGGAAATGGTTGTGTATATCAGATATTCATTCTTAGATCTTTAGTGAAAAAGTATTTAGAGAAGGGAAAGAAGTTGTTTGCAGCCTTCATGGATTTGGAGAAAGCATATGACAGGGTGGACAGACAAGGATTGTGGAAAGTATTAAGAATATATGGAGTAGATGGGAAGTTGTTGAAGGCTGTGAAGAGTTTGTACGAGGGAGCTAAAGCTGCAGTGCGTGTGGATGGTGAACTGAGTGAATTTTTACATTTGAAGGTTGGATTGAAACAAGGATGTGCCATGTCTCCATGGTTGTACAATTGTATATGGATGGGGTTATTAAAGTGATACAAGGTAGGGCATTGGATGTTGGAGTGGCCCTAGTGAGTTTGGAAACTCCCTGTACTGTTGTTTGCAGATGATTCTGTGTTAAGTGAAGAGGAAGGGGAGTGCTGCAAGGCTTGGTAGATGAGTTTGGGAGAGTGTGTAAGAAACAGAATCTAAAGGTGAATGTAGAGAGGAGTAAAGTGATGGTCTTCGATAGAAGTGAAGTCAGTGAATGTACGGTGAGATTGGATGGGGAGGATATGGCGAGTGTGAGTTCATTTAAGTACTTGGGTAGTGTGATGAGTAATGATGGAAGTTTAGAGGGTGAAGTGCTTGAAAAGGTGCAGCAGGGAAGAAAGGTTGCTGGTTCCTTGAAAGCAGTGATAAGGAACAGGGAATTGAGCATGGAAGTGAAAAAGATGCTACATGACAGTATTGAGATACCAACTCTGACATATGGAAGTGAAGCTTGGATCTTGTTGGAGGGACAGAAGTCAAGAGTGAGAGCAGTGGAAATGAGTTATTTGAGAGGAGCAAGTGGAGTCTCATGGAGAGACAGACTGACAAACGAAGTGAAGGAGCACTGTGGTGTTGATGTGGATGTGATAGGAAGCATTAGGAAGAACACATTAAGGTGGTTTGGCCATGTGGAGAGGATGGAGAGTTAGAGACTGATGAGGAGAGTGTATGTGAGTGAGGTGGAGGAGGGAGAGGGAGGGGCAGACCAAGGATGAGATGGAGGGATGGAGTGGAGAGATGTATGAGGGAGGGGGAAGTAAGCTGGAAGCAGGGCAGTGACATGGCGGGGGACAGAGCAACATGGAGGCGATTTGTTTGTAGCCACCCCTAATGGAATTAAGGCATCTGGCAATAGATAGATAGAATTTTTTCGACCTTTTGGTCAGAACAGGTCATTGTGGGCTCAGTAACGTTATGGAACAAAGATGATGGTATTTGCAAACTCTGTGATGAAAGAACAGATTTTTGTGGGCTGGGAATAATACTTTACTAAATATGGGCCAAACATCCATCCATTCTTCATTCAAGCTGTCAAAACTTTTTTTAGCTGTACCTTTTAGATCAAACTGTCTCACAAAACTACTCTTCATAATGCCTGTGGAATAGAGCCATTCTATTAACTAAAAGGATAAAATAGAGGTGCAGCCCTGCCCATATGTATCAAAAGGTTAATGAGAAGGAACTGCATGTACTGTACTGGTACTGTTTTCACTTTAACTTGGGTTGAAAATGTCATCTTTCTAACTTGAATTCAAAGTTGTGACAAATGATTAACACCAAAATATGGTGCTAGTTACATAGAAGTGCTAAGGAAAAGATGGAGATCCATAGCAGTATCATATTCTGCCACTGAGGTATGTGAAGCCAAGCTCAAAATGGGTGAAAATTTAAGTGAAGATATATTGAATACTATGATATAGTTTTGTTTGTTTTTGTTTCAGGATGGTCGCACATACAAGCATTGCGATGAGTGTGGTAAATGTGTGAAACCATCGTGGCAACATTGCTCCACCTGCAGCCATTGTCAGCCTCAGGACCACCAGTGCTGTCCCAACCACCACCCATCTACACCCACATGTCACAAGTGTGGTGCTTTCGGACATAAACGTGCCCACTGTCTGAAGCGCTCGGTGCGTGTTTCTGTTTTTTATATGATAGGTACTGTGGTGTAAGTGTTTTTGGTGTGAAAGGCAGTAGATGGTTAGCTACCATTGATAGTGAGAGGTATTATAATTGATTTACTTGAATATAACAGAGATCCCTAACCCCTTTCATCTCAGCTGATCTCAGGATGTAGTTAGGTCAGAGGTCTTATTCAACTAGTTTACTAAGAAGATTCATTTCTGCCTCATAACAATGGCTCAGTGAATTTCATGCAGTCACAACATAATAATAAAGTTGTGAGAGTGTCCCAGGTCTGTCAGAAGAGAACAAACCTACCATACCACATGAGTGAAATGTCGCTGTAGCCACTCAGTAATCACTTGTAGGCAGGAGACTCAGCCACAAGTCAGAATCTGGGGAGAGACTCTAGATTGCCACAGATAGTATTAAATATGTTTATTTTTTTCCCAAGTTTTTCAAGCAGCTCTCAGGAAGTAATCAGCTGGTTTTGGTACTGGCTTAGCTCCTGGTCCATTAAAAATGTTAGCAGTTCCTTGACCAACCTTACAATAGGGATACCATGAGAGAAAGCTTGGTGCCATTTCACTAGATTTGAATTGATCTGAAAGGAAATACCATTAGTCCTCATTATAATTTGCCATTTGTAGTGCCATTTTTTGCTGTTAAACCCATAATAAATTAAATAAAATTATCTGATACATTTCTATTGCTGCTTGCACAGTTGATATTTTAGTTTTCTCCAGTTACAGTACCTGTACCATGTGACTAGAATAATATTTTGATATTTATGAACACATCATAGACTTATAATAAGGAATGTCTGAATGAAAACCAATATTCTAAGAGGTCAATTTTTCATCTCTGTCATTGGTGTGAAATAATGAGACAATTATTTCATATGAGCCCCCACAGCCACAGATTCTGGGTGTCGTATATTACTTTATCAGCTGAATAAAACTGTCTGGTGTTAGGTGAAGTACTGTACTGGAATTGTCCCAATCAGAGATAGTTAAGTGAAGACTGCCTGTTCTTATACAAAGAACTTACATATACACTCCAACCTCGAGCAACGCAGCGTTGAGTAACACGGTTTTGAAGTTACGCAGTCACCAACTCTGTGACAAAATGTGGGACTTGTCTCAAAGTTACGTGGTACATTCCTGCTCATTGATGTCATGCATCCGGCTTACTGTGATTGGTTGCTCCACTCTGCTCCCGTTGTACATGGTCAGCTTGACTTAGCTCCCACAGTACCACTCAGAGTTGCTGTTTGGTTGGATATCATCTGTTAGCTTGGGTGGGGGGGAAGTTGATGATCTAGTTGGAATGCCAAGACGTCAGTCCTCTGGGTAGTTGTAAAAATTCTGAAAATTCCCCCGAGGTACTGTGTAGGGGTTGATTGCATATGGTAATAAATGTAAATAAAGTTTGATGTGCTTTAGCATATTTTTATTAATTTGCTGTAATTGACATATACGGTATACTGCAGTGTGTGTGGATGATGTGGCATTAACCATTGAGGAGTGGGTGGCCATTCTAGGAGGCCTTTCCTGCCTGTACCATGGCAGAATACAGTGCCTTACCTGTGATGTTAATTGTGAATCTTTGTCTAGATAATCTACAAGCTGTTGCACACAACATCATGGTAGGTCCTATGGGTGTTGACCCTTATTTTCCAATATATGTGACATATTGATACTGCTGTTTCATAATACATTGGCTTACCACGTACAGTACACACTTGCTCTGCATCGCTTGGTCAGAGCACCTTTTCTGCTTTGAATATTAAGGGGTAATTAACAGTCCCAGTACATGGACAATCCCAGTTGCATAATTGCCATGAATTACGTACATAATGCTTTGATATCCACACCACCCATCTTACGGCACTTCCTCCTCACTCCCTTCTCCACCTCCTCCCTTTCTCCACTCTCTCCTATTCCATTTCCTCATCCATGACAGTATCCCCCATTCCAGAATCGTCAGTATCTCTGAACCATTCCCATTATCAGAAATAGCAGATGAACATACAGGGGGAAACGATGGGTGCACAGTGGAGGACTCACGTGATCCACCCTCCTCATTCCATGCATTAAATATCGACACTCATGATGGTGAGGTCGCTTTCCTCCGGGGAAGTCACTTTCGCCACTCATAGTTGGCAATAATGTCACCCCGAGTTCTCTCCCTATCGCACTATCGCTAAGGCCTTTTCTTTTCTGGCCCTTGGACTTTGTTGCTTTTGAAGTCGGTGGCTGTGGGCACTCAGCCGAGGATCTGGACACAGGGAAAACTTAGTGCATAGGTCTGTCCATTCCGAAGGTACGCAGGTAACTGAAGCGTGACTCAGATGCATGTAGGAGGGTTGCCAGTGGTGGAAATAACCCTCAGAATATTCAGACAATGCCACGAAGCACTTGATCATATACAGATGCCACCCGGATGTCCCCGGGCTGTCATGTATACATGACACCCAGACACCATGGGTTAATTGTATACTCCCTTCAGTTTTCATTATTACATGGCATTTAGAAATGGTAATGCCTTATTCCAGCATTTTTTTTTTTTTTATTGCAGTGTATCTTATGTATTCATAATAATCATCATCATCATCCTCATCATCATCATCATCATCATCATCATCATCTGGATCCCCTTCTCACCCTAGGGCAGGGTGAGGAATAGCAACGTCCAGACAGTTCAAGTTTGCCCAATCCAGTGGGCCACACTTCTAGGTCATAATAAAATTGAGAAGTAAACATCATAGCGGAGATTGATGTCATACACAACAGAAAAATGGCAGCCCTGGTCCCTCTCTCACTTCATACCTTGTGTCTCATCAAGGTCTAGCCGCATTACTGTGGTGTGGCTTTTTGTGTTTGTGATTGTTGAGAGAGGTCATTGATCCAGCTATGCCGAGACAACAACATCGACGATGGGGCATAGAGGGAGAGTGCCAGGGAGATCCGTAACATCATCATACCGTTACGCAGCCGAACCTTTGTTATTGTTCTGTAAATGTTCTTTAACCCCTTAACTGTGGGTCATCACTTCCGTGACGCTTGGGCGCAATGAATCGGGGCATCACTTTTTGTGATTTTGTGTTGTTTTGAATTTGCCCGGGCTTTCAGGTGGTGACTTGTATCATCTATCAGCACTGCCAGTGTCCAACAATAGTCAGAGCTGCTAATGTCATCAGTACTCCCATCCATTTTTGACAATTTAGCCATTTTCCCCCATTCTAGACTCCTCTCCCTACCTCCCCTCCATTACCCTCTCGTGTCGTCTGCTCAGCTGCTCTGCACTACGTAAGTCTTCCCCGGATTTTTCCACTGATTTCATCCATTGAAATGAGCCCTATGCCCTATTCTTATACAAAATAATATATATATAAAAAAAATAAGGTAATTGATAGTGCCATACACCTGGAATTGGCTAATTATCACTTGGCAACATCCAACCTGCACTCGTTCACTAATTTCCCCTGCTTTTTTCCCCGTGAAATATGCCATATGAGCTATTCTCGTAATATAAATGTATATAAGAAAGGAAGGGAGAAGCCTGAGTGATATTTATATTCACCTGGAACTACCTAATTTATTATGTATTGTCTAGATTTCCCACGACTTATTTCTTAGCATATACATTAGCAGCTGACATTTTCAACTCTTGGCTACCGAGATACGTACATCTCAGTTGACTGCCGTCCTTCAATGTGGAGGCACGTCTCTATCGCGCCCCTCCATTTCTGCTGCTTTTGCACCCATTATAAAAGGCCCTGTGACCTCTACCCCTACTAAACATCGTGTGGGAAGCGGTAAAGGACTGTAGATATATATAAGTGTAATAAAGTACTAGAAATAATAAAGCATGAGTGTGTATATAAATAAGAAATGACAATACGAGCGGCGAATTAGCGCGAGTAGGAGGCTCGCACGTGCTCGTATTTTACATTGCTTCCACAGTGTTTTTTTTTTGGAGTATGGATTCCAGACTACAGTAATCCCTCTATTATTCGGATGTCCAATATTCGAACACCCTCACTATTCGGATATCGTGGGCTGCCCAACCCCCAAAATGCCCAAAAATTCAGAAAAAATTGAAAATTTTTTGATTTTTTGGGACCGCGTCAGTTTGAATTTCCCGCGGGCGCTGATCAGCTGTGTTTACGCGCATGGCGCCTCTCTGTCGGTCCCCATTTCCCACTCAGCTCCTGCCTCGTGAACAGCTCCGACAATGGCGGCTGAAGTGATTGCTTTTGTGGTGATACCCTACCTCCTACAGTGCTTGATACTGCTCTTCACCTTCTTCATCATGTGTGTGATGATGGCCCCGCCTCCTGAGAAGAGGAAAAGAGTGGTTCTGACTCTGGAGAAGAAGAGGCAGATATTGGACAAGGTGGACGCCGGCTGGTCAACAGGGCGCATCTTACGTGAGTTCAACCTCCCTCGCTCCACCTTGTTTGATATCAAGAAGTCCCGAGACAAACTACAGCAGTACACGGCTGATTTCGCATCGAAGACCAGACGAAACGTGCAGAGGAAGGTGATGTTTACTCCTAAGTATGCAGACATCGACCGCTCCACGTTGATTTCGTATCGACAACAACGTGCTGCTGGTGTGTTGGTACGTGGAACGGAGCTGAAAGCTGCTGCTGAGAAGTTCACAAGGCTCCATGGATCGTCACTAGACCACACGGGAATTTACTGTTGTGTACAGTGCAGTGAAGTGATGTTATTCCAGTTATAAAAA
>JAGKTI010017658.1:0-18340 GCA_018397915.1 Birgus latro
TCTCACTGTACACTCACTGGCTTCACTTCTCTCGAAGACCATCAATTTACTCTTCCCCACATTCACCTTTAGATTCCTTTTCTTACACACTCTCCCAAACTCATCTACCAAGCCTTGCAGCTCCCCTTCGTCTTCACTCAACAACACAGTATCATCTGCAAACAACAGTACAGGTATAAACACTGCCCTCTCTCACTAGGGCCGCTCCAACATCCACTGCCCGACCTTGTATCTCTAACCCCATCCATAAACAGATTGAACAACCATGGAGACATGACACATCCTTGTTTCAATCCAACCTTCAAATGGAAAGATTCACTCAGTTTGCCATCCACATGCACTGCAGCCTTAGCACCCTCATACATACTCTTCACTGCCTTCAACAACTTCCCATCCACTCCATATATTCTTAGTACCTTCCACAAACCTTGTCTATCCACCCTGTCATATGCTTTCTCCAGATCCATGAAGGCTGCATACAACTTCTTGCCCTTCTCTAGAAACTTTTCCACTACGGATCTAAGAATGAATATCTGGTCTACACAACCTCTTCCCTTCCTAAAACCTCCTTGTTCTTCTCCAACTAATTCCTCAGTAATTTCCCTAACTCTGTCAGTAAGTATCCTACCATATATTTTTCCTATTACACTGAGAAGGCAAATGCCCCTATGATTACCACACACTGCTTTTTCCCCTTTTCCTTTGTACAGAGGAATAATTATACCTGGCTTCCAATCCTCCGGGACTCTACCCTCCTCCCAAGCCAATCTGCACACCTTCCACATCCATTCTATTACTATCTCTCCCCCATGCTTCAGCATTTCACCACACACTCCATCAATTCCTGGGGCTTTCCCCCATTTTAACCTTCTTCATTGCTTCCACCACTTCCATCCTGGTGATTTCTTCCTCTCTTCTCACAACCCTCCTTCTCCCTGCCATTCCCCAGCCACTTATACTTGCATTACTTTCATTCTCTATGTTCAACAGTTCATTGAAGTGTTCTCTCCATCTGTTTACTTTTTCTCCCTTCTCCACTAGTAATCTACCATTTTTATCTTTCACACCCCCACTGCCTTCGCTGGCACCCTGTCTAGCTCTCTTTACCTCCTTCCAGAACATTTTCTTACATTCCCTCCACTTTGCACTCAAATTCCTTCCAAATTCCTCATCCACTCTCTTCTTACTCTCTCTTACTAATCTTTTCACCTCTCTCCTCCTCACTACATATAACTCTCTTGTCCGTCTCTCAGCTTCTTCGTTGCCCCTGTTTCTCATCCACTCATTATATGCTTTCTTCTGTAGGTGGTGGTGACCATCATCCACTCACTTGATGTAGTGCTGCCTACTTCTTCCTTAGCCTTTATCATTCTTTTTCTGTGCCTGCCCTCCTTTCTTCCTATTTCTCCTATATTTCCTGTCACTTCTTACTGCTTTTCTTTCCTTTACAGGTGGCATTACATTGAGTGACAAGCCAAATGGTTTCCTGTAAGCCAAGAAATCATTTACAACGCTGGGTGGTAACCATATAACCAAACCATATGTGCTCCCTACGTGTCAACAAGTGGGTTGGTGGAGGGTTAGTGCCCCTCCCCGTAAAAAAAAAATAACTCAAAGTCAAATGACCACCCCTTACGGGATTATGGTGTCTGGCAATAGATAGATAGATAGATTCTTTTATGCCACAGCCTCTCTCACCTCTTCGGTCCACCATGCTGTTCCCTGAACCCCCTTTCGTCTCCTCTTCACCCCAGACACCACCTCACATGCTGCACAGATTTCTTCTGTCAATACCTTGCACACACCCTCCACGTCCCCCATCTGCTCCAATCTATATTTACCCAATCGTTCCTCCACTTCCCTTCTATATTCGGCCTTTATTCCATCCTCTTGTAACTTTTCTACCCTCCTTGTAACAAATACTTCCTCCTGTCTTTCCCTTCTTCTCTTCCTCCATCTTGTTTGGATTCTGATTCTGGCCACCACCAAGTGGTGGTCAGAAAGTCCACTCCCCCAACCTCAATATACTCTTGCATCCATTATACATCTTCTCATCCTTTCATCCACACACACATAGTCAATCATTGCCTTCCGTTCACTCATTCCCCCGTCCTTTCTTCTCACCACTCGCCGTATATACCTATGGATCATTTTGTACCTGAAGAGGGTATTGGCTATCACCAACCCCCTCCCAGCACAAATGTCCACTAAAGCACTGCCATTCTCATCCATCTCTTCAGGCACACCCCACTCACCAACCACTCCATCCACCTTCTGATTCCCTACTTTTCCATTCATATCTCCAATCAGAAACACTCTCTCATTCCTTTCAAACTTTTCCAAGCAGGCTTCCACATTTGTCCAAAACGCTTCTCTCACTCTACTTACACGATCTTGCGTTGGCACACACACGCACACAATTGCCCACATTTGTAGTCCAACTTTCACTCTTACCCACACAATCCTTGACCCAACTGATCCATACTCTCTTACATTCTCCTTCCACCTGTTGCTCACAACAATACACACTCCCTCTTTCGCCCTCTCATTCTCACCCACTCCCGCGCATATACCCCATCCATATTCCCATTCTCTCACACTCTCACCTTGCCATTTAGTTTCAGTTATTCCACATATATCCACTTTCGCACTCTCAAGCACCTGTACAATCTCTCTCTCTTTCACCTCATCATTGATACCCCTCACATTCCAGGTCACAATCTTAATCTCGTCCTTTGTCCACTCCTTTGTCGTCAACTTTTGGTCAGTCCTGGTCCGAGGCTTCCTGTTCGTATTTTTAGTTAGTTGTTTTTACGGGGTGGGGCACTAACCCACCACCAACCCTTTTAGTCGCCTCTTACGACAAGCATATATATACATGTATGTATATATATATATATATATTATTTATTTATATATATATATATATATACAAGATAGACAGAGAGGGAAGAAAGACAGAGAGAGAACTACTTTAAGACTAGAGAGATAAAATCCACAAATACACAATCTCCACGCTATCAAACACCTCACGACCCTTTACATTGGTAGTAGCACACATTAATACATACTGGTGACAAAGGTGCCTCACCAATTAATCTACAACTACAATCCCAACTTTATTTTCTACTACTGTTATCTATATTTGACAGTAGCAGTAATCTACGAAGCCCTATGATATCCGACACCGGTGGCAACGATTCTCTACAATATCCAGATTATTGACACTGGTGGCACCTCCCTACCTAATATACCTACCTATCTACCTATTGACAGCCTGAGATCCTGACTGCAAGATTCCTAGCCATCCTTCAGGCCCTTGGGTTTGTACAGACCTTCCTCCACCCCCAACAAGTGGTTTATATACTGATTCACAGTCTTCATTTACCCTCCTCCTCTCAAACTGCCCAATAACACATGTAAGTCTTGTACATGCTATTTTGGGGCACCTCCTTTTCTTTGCCTCTCCTCCCTGGCACCTTCACCTTCAAAATGGATTCACGCAAATGGGCATGTGTGGCAATGAAATAGCAGATGCAGAAGAAAAAGCAGAAGCAAGGCAGGCACAGACCTTAAACTGGTATCTGTGGCACCAGATACCACTGGATTCCCTAACCACACACAGTGCCTGCATGTCATATTGGAATGCATACCTTGCAACTGACCTCCTTGCCTTGCACCTGGTGCATTTTCACTCTGACTCCTCTGCACATCCTTGGGCTTGCCATCCCTTTAGGGAAGTTGATGTTACAGTCATTTATTAGGTTACGGTTGGGCCTCACAGGCCTCGAAAGTCACCTATACTGTTTGGGTATGCCACCATTGGTGCCAAAGATGCCACCATTGGTGCCAAAGATGCCACCATTGGTGCCAAAGATGTCCCCATGTTGGAGAAACCATAGAACATTTCATGATATGGTGCCCAGGGTTCCATTCCCTTCGCACTCTTTTGAGAGACCGTCTGGTATCTTCAGGAGTTTTCAGCTTGTCTCTTCACATCCTCAAGAGAAGAAGTAACGGATGTGGCACCTGGTCGTGTGATATGTGAGGCTTCATCTGTAAATCTAGGCAGATATCCTACATGTAACGTGAGGCCCTCATCAGTCTGCATTGGCAAGGCACTGGGCAGTTGTTTTGGCCATATCACTCAAACCTTCTACAACAAGTAGTTCAGTCTGTGAAATTCAGGGCAGAAGATTCCAAGCATTTGCATTGCAATAGTACTTTGTGAGAGCATAGGCCCAGTGAAATGGTTGTGTAACTTTCTTTTAAAGTGCTTTTTAACGAACTTACATGTATGTGTACCAGCACAAATTCCCCCCACCCCCAGGGTTGATATTACTAGGCATCACCTATGACAATATCCTTGATGCAATGTGGTGGACATCAGGGATGGGGCGTGCATCACTGCTGGAGAAGAATCTCATGAACATAGCTCAATAATTAGAGCAAAAGCATATAAATTCCTTGCATACTGATATTACAAGTTTAAGGCTTTGTTGAAAGACTGAGGAAAAGTAATGAATTGTTGTATTTAAAGGATCAGGGAGAAGTAGATGAAAACTACTGAGGAATAAATAAGAAAGAGCTTGTTGGGGGCTATATGAAAAATGACCAGGAACCTTATCTTTAATCAGATAAAGGAGACTGAAGTAAACATGTGCTTTACTTTAAACAACAAAAGCACCTTACGAAATTAGTTCTTCTTCCTGGCAGTTTTTTTTCTGGATATTTTTGGTTATAAACGAACATTCGACAATTTGTTTCGCTATTAATTTTAGCTATGTTCCTTCCGCTTAACTCCTGTTTGTTACTAGAGTGTAATGGCGGACACTTACTCCAACATACGCAAGTCAACCAAAATTGTTGACATCCTAACATTATTTCCCCTCGATGGCCGTGCCTTCAGAAAGTTGCGTGCTCCCCTGGCTGGCCCCAGGAGCATTTTTTCAAGGGAAATTGTGAATGAATAAATGATGACGCAGCCCTAAGGGGATATTCTCCAGCATTTTGTCTGATCAGCTGATCAGGTCAGGTGCGGGTAAGGGGATGGGTCCATTATGATGTGGCAGGGGTAAACGAGCTTTGTTGTTGGGCCCTGCTGCGGATGTCACTGACTGCACTGTGTGGTTGACCCTCGTGCGGTGTGGTGCGGTGAGGAACTGTCCCTTCTCCCCTTTGGGGCTGAGATGCGAATGAATGTGTATGAGTGGATGAGTAAATTGGTAGTGTGTTGACCTCTCTCGGATACCTCCCTTTTCTTGGAGGAAGCAGCCTAGGTATATGGATAGATAGACCAATTTGAAGAGAATTGTCTGGTGCATCCGGCAATGTAACTTTTAGCTTCCTAAATCCATCCTGTGGTTTGTAATGAATTGCCGGAAAATTTACAAAGTGGCTGCGACAGCTTCTGAACACAAGCAAATGTGCAGTGTCACAGAGCACTAAAAAATATTAATGTATTAAAAAAAAAAAAAAAAAAAACACTTAATTGTTGCTGAAATGATTTGGAATGACTACAGTTATGTGATGCGAACAAAATCAGTACATTATGGGTATTTATATTAAAAATAATGTATGTTTTTTTCTTCATTTTTATGTTTATTTTCATGCAATTATCGAGTTACTTTTATCTGGGTGGTATAGCATGTTTCAAAAGAGAGGCGAAAGATGCAGCGTTCACTTTGTTACATTAGGGTGCAGCTGTGTGTGTATAGGACGAACCTTTATGGCCAAAATGCAATATGATCCAAGATTAGCACCTAGGACAAGAGAATGAGAGTGAAGGGAATGGAATTTATATCCCTATATTCACCATGAGAAACACTTCGTATGTTGCTGAAATGGTTGTACAAAAAAAAAAATAAATAAATAAATAAAAAAAATCTCTATCTATCTATTGCCAGACGCCTCAATCCCGCACGGGGTGGCCACAAACAAATCGCCTCCATGTCACTCTGTCCCCTGCCATTTCACTACCACGCTCCCAACTCACACACCCCTCTCTCATATACCTCTCCACTCCATCCCTCCATCTCATCCTTGGCCTCCCCCTCCCTCTCGCCCCCTCCACCTCACTCACATACACTCTCCTCGTCAGTCTTTCACTCTCCATCCTCTCCACATGCCCAAACCACCTTAACGTGCTTCTCCTAATGCTTCCCATCACATCCTCAACCAGACCACAACGCTCCTTCACTTCCTCATTTGTTAGTCTGTCTCTCCATGTGACTCCACATGCTCCTCTCAAATAACTCATTTCCACTGCTCTCACTCTTGACTTCTGTCCTTCCAACAGGGTCCAAGCTTCACTTCCATATGTCAGAGTTGGTATCACAATACTGTCATGTAACAACTTTTTCACTTCCATGCTCACTTCCCTGTTTCTTATCACTGCTTTTAACGAACCAGCAACCTTCCTTCCCTGCTGCACCCTTTCGAGCACTTCACCCTCCAGACTTCCATCCTTACTCATCACACTGTCCAAGCACTTAAATTCACTCACATTCTCCATATCCTTCCCATCCAATCTCACTGTACATTCACTGGCTTCACTTCTCTCGAAGACCATCACTTTACTTTTCCCTACATTCACCTTTAGATTCCGTTTCTTACACACTCTCCCAAACTCATCTACCAAGCCTTGCAGCTCCCCTTCATCTTCGCTCAACAACACAGTATCATCTGCAAACAACAGTACAGGGAATTTCCAAACACTGCCCTCTCTCACTCAGGCCGCTCCAACATCCACTGCCCGACCTTGTATCTCTTTTATAACCCCATCCATATACAGATTGAACAACCATGGAGACATGACACATCCTTGTTTCAATCCAACCTTCAAATGGAAAGATTCACTCAGTTTGCCATCCACACGCACTGCAGCCTTAGCACCCTCATACATACTCTTCACAGCCTTCAACAACTTCCCATCCACTCCATATATTCTTAATACCTTCCACAAACCTTGTCTATCCACCCTGTCATAAGCTTTCTCCAGATCCATAAAGGCTGCATACAACTTCTTGCCCTTCTCTAGAAACTTTTCCACTAAGGATCTAAGAATGAATATCTGGTCTACACAACCTCTTCCCTTCCTAAAACCTCCTTGTTCTTCTCCAACTAATTCCTCAGTAATTTCCCTAACTCTGTCAATAAGTATCCTACCATATACTTTTCCTATTAAATAAAAAATAAATAAAAATAAAAAATAAAAAAATAAATAAATAAATAAAATGAATAAATTCAGTACAAAATGTGTGCTTATAAAAAATATAATAATTATGATTATCCCCCCTCTTTCTTATGCTTATAATATTTATGCATGTATGGAGTTGTTTTGTAGTCTGGGTGGTATAGTGTGTGTTGAAAGAGAGGAGAGGGATGTTATTTTAAGTCTGCTTCCAGATAAAGGGTGCAGTTGTGTGCGTTTGGGGACAACCCTCGCGGTCAAAAAACGATAAGCCCAGAGATTAGCACACCCGACTTAGGAAGGAGCGGCAAGGGATGGAGAGGTTGTAAGTTATACTTGTAAGTACAATAAATAATAAATATGAATATTTTCATGCAATTAACTAAAATGTTAAAGTAAAACACTACAATAAAAGTAATAAAGAAAAAAGTAAAGGGCACAAAACATTCTTACTTTATACACTTGTAGAGTTCTAGGTTGTGGATTGTAGAATGGGCAGCAAACGCCAGGGATCCTTCTCTCTCTCCTTTCCCTTCCCAGGTCAAAAGCAAACTTTGATAAGCAACCACTCTCCCGGAACACACTTTCTGTTTTCTTGACTTACTTTTTTCTTACATACACCAACACTTATTGTCGTAGTCAGTCATACACTTCCGCACTTCTGTCAGGGAGAAAATGAAATATTGTAAAACAGAGTATACAATGTATAGCTATGTGTGCTAAGAACAACTATCGAGTCGATTACCACGAGAGAATCGACTCGTGAAATCAAGTGGCGATTTCACTTTTATGCTGGCTTACTTCGCCAATTCTCTAGAGAATTTATAGACTTTCTCAACAGTACACAGCAGAGACTAAATGCTCAAGTAGGCTGTATTATTGTACTGTTGGCCTCTGAGAAAGTTAGTTCCTCCCCTTAACATTCAAATAATAATAATAATAATAATAATAATAATAAACAGGATCTTGGCTGAGCCAAACTCCTAGCTAGCACAACGGATTTAAGAATTAATACCAAAAGCTGGCCTAAGTACCAGTCGTGATTAATATAAGGAGTTGTGATAACGTGGAGTAGCAAAAGTGTACTAAACATGTGGGGAAATAAAACACGACTGTTACATTTAACAAAGCTCAAGGAAACGAACTATAAATTTATTGAATACAAGAAAATAAATTTATGTTATATGAATCAATTCAAATCAAATAAAGGGAAATGCACTCACTCAAACACTCAGACAAATAGCTAAATAACCAAAAACTTAAGCCTAGGAAAAACAAAAGAATATACTAATTGGTATGGATGAGACCATCGCTGCTCTAGTTGATCACCAAGCTGGTGGGAGCTTTGGGAATACACGCCAATACAAGCTGAGACTTGAAATCGCTAAGAAAAGAGACCCGCTCTAGCTTTGTGCACGGCGCACCACACCCTCTGAGACTAAGGGACGAACTCACTGTGTTTTTGAGTGTCCGACGTAAGGGACGTGTGAAAAGGGCGTGGCCGAGTAACGGCCAGGGAGGCAGAAGCGATAATTCAGAAATTATCGCTCAGAGGAATGCATTGTCTGTACATAAAGACAATCACTCGCGAAAGCATGACGAAACTTGATGCGAATATCAGTACGCAAGTGCACGGTTGAGAGAATGAGTGAAATCTTGTGCATTTCAGAACTATTCGTCGCTCCGGCAAAATCACTCGGTCACGATTTACAATACATAATTTCACGATGTAGAAAATTCGTGACAACTTCTTAATTCATACTTACAATTGTATGCTACTCTGGGAAGCAAGGAGGGTGGAGAGCCACCTTATAATGATGACACTGCCAGGTGGTGAGTTTACACACCCGTTGTTGCCTCTGATGTGGCACAAACGTGGCACTGTACCTGGGTCCTCCTGCCAGTTCTTGCTGGTTCTTGGGTATTGAAATACAAGCAGAGACAGAAAACATCAGTGAGGTGGACCATTCAAGCCCCCCCACCTCAACAGAGACAGAAAACATCAGTGAGGCAGATGACACCAGCCCCCCCACCCGAGGAGGAACCAATGAGGAGGCAGATATGGCATGGAGCGTTTCCGGGCATATGTGACCTACCTGTACAACTATCATATGTCCCTCTTGCTCCCAACCAATGCCGCACCAGGTACACAGGGAAAATTACCTAGGTTCCGGCCAGAGCAACCCCCATCAGGAAAGGGGCAGGATTGTCCTCACAGTCCCGAGTAGCGCTGCGGCACTGGCCACCATCAGTGCCGGGCTAGAGGAAGAGCAGGCCATTGTCCGCTCCTCAGCTACCATTCCCTGCAGGGTCACGACACAGGGCATCGTCCATGTCGGACTAGAGGAAGAGCAGGCCACTGTCTGCTCCTCTCCTGCAGTATCCCCCAGAGGCAGTACCATGTCACCAGCCACCGTCCATGTCTGGTGTGAGATAGGGCAGTCCATCATCTGCCCCTCAGCTGCCACCTCCCGTAAGACCACGACACAGGCCATTGTCCGTGTTGGGTTTGAGGTTGAGCCAGCCACCGTCCGCTCCTCACTTACAGGATGTTCACTCCCCTCTTCAGGGAGCAGGGTAAAGCAGGCCACCGCCCACTCTTCCCCCATAGCCCTAAGAGACAGGGGAACCACCGTGTTGACATCGTGGTGACATCAGACCACACGGGGGAGGCAGAGCAGGCCATCATCCACTCCTCACCCTCTGTCTCTAGGGGGTTTCCTGAAGAGGACGTCCCTTGCTCAGGCCACCACCCTTCCTGTGGCTGGGTGGGAAATTCCCTTTCTCCCCACAGAGGTGAGCCCCTGGAGGACCTGCTAGTGGAGGAGTGTTGGCGAGGCCCTCTTGGTAGTCCCGGAGTCCTCGCCCTACAACCGGCCTCCTGAGGACGTTCTCGCCTGGTGCAGTCCTGACGGAGATGTCGCCGGAGCCCTATCCAGACGGCGACTCCTACAGCCTGAGGTTGCTGCGGCCCTACCCTGATGGCGACATCCCCCACCAGAAGTTGCCGAAGTCCTACCCTGCCGGTGACCCAAGGTGCGAGCGACCAAAGCCCCTAGTCCCCCTGGAGCCTGCCAAGGACTCCAGAGTGAGACCTATCATATCCAGGAGACCGGGTCTCCACTCCCAGAAGTTGGCGCCATTAGGCGCGCCTGCTCTCATTCTTTGGCCCTAGCCCAGAGGCCCAGATACCAGTTCAGGGTCCACAGGGAGGCGGGCCTCCTGCTACACTGCCCAGTGATACTACTTGGGGAACCTGGCCCACGACGAAAGTCCTGTGCCTCCTACGGGAGGAACAGTGACCGGTGACATATTCCTTACCAGACCAGTGTGAATCGTCCAAGAAGACTTAGTAACTAGTCTCTACCACTGTATAAGTGACATGTCCTGTAGTGTGAATTCAGTGCCCAAGTTATCATATAAATGACCCCTGTTATACTACATCTTCAGTGTCAGAATCTTGCTATAAATATTAGTGCTATATGACAATTGTAATGTATATTCTTAAGACCTGTTGTAAGTGGTCTACTTTAACACCCTTTTGTCCATATATATCTGTTTTGTACCATCTGTCTTGTGTATTTGTATCTCGTTCTGGAGGTGTGATTTGGTTAATATATGTTTACAAGTTTGGTCTCAGCCAAGTTTTTATGCCCTGTTCTGTCAGTTGTATGCTTTGACCCGGTCTTGCCAAGAACCCTAGCATAAGCATATGTATTTGAGGAGCAAAGAGTTGATCCTCGAAAACGTAGCATAACACACCCTTCCCCTCATTTCACTCTCCTCCCACTATATCTTCCATCTTACCCCCTCCTCCTCATAACCTTCCTGCTCCTCCACACATTACTTTCCCCTGCTACCATTGCCTCCTCCCCTCCTATTCTCCCTCAGCATGAAGCCTGCCTCCCACTTAACAGGCCCACCAGAAACTCTACCTTATGCTCTCCTAACCAACCTTCTGAAACAATCTCCTCCTGTCTACTATCTCCCACCTATCACCTCTCACCACCCACCTCATACTCCTGCTGTATCACGCCCTCTTCCTCCTCATCCTCACCCACTTTCCCTTCCACAGTCACTTATCCCACCCCACCCTCAACCCACCCCTCACCATCCCCACAGACCCCCAGCGCATCCCCGACGACCTCACCTGATGCCTCACCTCTCGTCACTATGCCACTACCGCAAGTCCATCCATCTAACCAAATTACCCCCACCCACCACACCACCAGCAGTCATCCCACACACTGTATCTGACTCACACAACTTGTACTTTTCACCCTCCCCCACCCCATCATCCCCCTCACCCACATCTCCCCCCTCACCCTTCCCCCGTCCCTCACCTCCGACCTCACCCACACTGACCTTGCCTCAAGATTTGCCTCCCGTCACCGCTGCAAACTGAGCCACCCAGCTGCAGGACTCCGAACCTACCCCCAAACTCTCACCACATCCCCTCCAACACACACCACCTCCAGCCTCCCACACTCCACTGCCGGCATCCTCATCACACCCAGCCACCATATGACGTGTCCAGTTGCCACCAACACCAGTCTTCACCACCACAATGACCTGATCCGGCTGCCTCTCACGCCCACCACCAAGATACTCAACCACACCTTCACTAACCCCCGACATCACCCGCACCACACAAACCCCCCCCCCACACACCCAAACCCCCACCTGGTGCCCCACCCCACCCCCAGCAACGGATCAGCAATCACCACCAAACTCCTCTTACTACTTCTCACCCTCCCCTACCTCCTCACCCCCCCCTCAACTTCCTCCTCCCCACCCGTTAGCACTTCACCCTCACCCTCGCCCACACAGACCTCACCACCAGATGCGCCACTCAAAACCACACCACCAACCTAGCCACACAGCCCCACAACACCAAGCCAAACACCACCACATCCCTCTACACCTCCACATACAAATGCACCACGCACCGCCACCCACTCTCCACCTCACCTACCTGCTACTCACACTCCACCCCCGGCCAACCCCCCAGATGGAACACCAGCACACCGCCACCCTCAGCCTCCCACACCTCACCACCGGAAACTCCACCTCCCACCACCCACGCACCACATACACACTCACGACCCATCCCGGTCTTCACCATCACCACAACCCGCTCCGGCCGCCTCTCACACCCACCTACGCGATACACATCCACACCCACACCCACCATCTCTCCCACCACAAGCAAACAACCCACACCCACCATCTCGCCCACAACAAGCAAACCACCCACACCAACACCCAACACCCACCACAAACCCCATCACCCTATCCATACACCAAGCCAGGTGGTAGATTCCACCTCGCCAAATCCCCAGGGGAAAGATGTCCACACCCCGAATACCCTGGCATAAGAGACGACCAGCATCACCACTAGCAAGCATTCAGCCAGGAACCACCACTCTGTCCACCATGCGAATCCGCGACTGACCTGACTCCCGCCTCATGGACTGCACCACCGAGTACGGGGCACATCCCACCTCCTCCGCAACACACACCACACTTCCACGTTCCGCATAGCTTACACACCCCTCGAACCACCCGACCTAACCACACTACGCTGGACTGCATTTCTCCAGCATCTCACACCCACACAACAAACTGCCCCCACAAATACATACCACCTCCAGCCATGAGGACATGACTTTTCCCCCGATGAAGGTGGTGAAATACAAGCAGAGACAGAAAACATCAGTGAGGTGGACCATGCAAGCCCCCCCACCTGAGCGGAGACAGAAAACGTCAGTGGGGCAGATGACACCAGCCCCCCCACCCGAGGAGGAACAAACGGGGAGACACGTAAGGCACGGAGCATTTCCGGGTGTAACCAGCCTACCTGTACAACTATGCTATGTCCCTCTAACTCCCAACCAACACTGTGCCAGGTACACAGGGAAAGTTACCGAGGTTCCGGCCAGAGCAACCCCCATCAGGTAAGGGGCGGGATTGCCCTCACAGTCTTGAGTAGCACTGCGGCACAGGCCACCGTTTGTGCTGGGCTAGAGGAAGAGCAGGCCATCATCCACTCCTTAGCTACCATCCCCTGCAGGGTCACGACACAGGCCATTATCCGTGTCGGAATAAAGGAAAAGCAGGCCACTGTCCGCTCCTCTCCTACAGGAGGTTCACTCCCATCTTCAGGGAGCAGGGTAAAACAGGCTACCACCCACTCTTCCCCTGTAGCCCGAAGAGACAGGGGAACCGCCATGTTGGCATCAGACCACACAGAGGTGGCAGAACAGGCCATCGTCTGCTCCTCACCCTCTGTCTCTTGGGCGTTTCCTCAAGAGGACGTCCCTTGCCTAGGCCACCACCCTGCCTGTGGCCGGGTGGGAAATTCCCTCTCACCCCACACAGGTGAGCCCCTGGAAGACCTGCTTGTGAAGGAGTGTTGGCGAGGCCCTCTTGGTAGTCTCAGAGTCCTTGCCCTACAACCAGCCTCCCAAGGACGTTCCCGCCTGGTGCAGTCCCGACAGAGACTTCGCCACAGCCCTATCCAGACGGAGACTCCTACTGCCCGAGGTTGCCACGGCCCTACCCTTACGGCGACTTCCCTGACCAGAAGTTGCTGCAGTCCTACCCCGACGGCGACCGAAGGTGCGAGGGACCACAGCCCCCAGTCACCCCGCGGCACGCCAAGGACCTCAGGGCGAAGCCTACCCAATCCAGGAGATCGGGCCTCCACTCCCAGAAGTCGGTGCCGTCAGGAGCACCTACTCTCCCTCTTCGGCCCTGGCCCAGTGACTTATTCCCTGTCAGACCTGTGTGAATCGCCCAAGAACACTTAGTGACTAGTCTATACTAGTGTATAAGTGCCATGTCCTGTAATGTGAATTCAGTGCCCAAGTTATCCTATAAGTGACCCCTGTTATACTACAACTTCTGTGTCAGAATCTTGCTATAAATATTAGTGCTATATCACAACCGTAATGAACATTCTCAAGTCCTGTTGTAAGTGGTCTGTACTTTAACACCCTCATGTCCATATACTGTATATCTGTTTTGTACCATCTGTCTTGTGTATTTGTGTAATATCGTATCTTGTTCTGGAGGTGTAATTTGGTTAATACATGTTTGTAAGTTTGGTCTCAACCGAGTTTTTATGCCCTGTTCTATCAGTTGTATGCACTGACTCGGTCTTGCCAAGAAACCTAGCATAAGCATATGTATTTGAGGAGGAAGGAGTTGACCCTCGAAAACGTAGCATAACAGGTATCAGTGAGTGGTGGCAGTTTCCCCTCAAATTTAACTGCAGTCCAATTCTTTGCACGATGTCAGTCTGAAGGGTCATGAATAGTAATTGTACACCCCCGTGGCGATGATGATAGTGGACCGTATTCCTGCAAGATTTCATACACACAGTTATGTACGAACTTCTTCATGGAGACTGTCTGTCCGGATTCCTGGCAGGACTAGTGATGTGCATTTAGAACACACATGTCTACCAGGTGGAAAAAGTTTCTTGTACCATTTGAAAGAATGTCGAATGCATTCCACACTACCAATCTGCATGCAATTCTTATCAACCAAGCTCATGATGCGATTGTAGTCAGTGACTGCATGTGGTTGCTGAATGACTTGTCCTGTTACACGATCAATTTTCCATGTGTTGATGACAGCACCTGTGTGCATAGTTGATTGCATGTGAACATCATGCTTGTCTCACCAGCGCAGGGCAAGAAGATCCGTGCTTCATTGCATCTCAGCAGTGCCTCTCTCCTACTCAGTACTGAACAGTGGTATACCACAATGGTTTGGCCTAACTGTGCCTCAGCATCCAATGTCCCTGGCGAGAAGGTGCAGTGCAAGTCTGGAGAGGAGTACCAATTATCTGTGTAAAGGATGTGGCCTCTACCCGCACTTTCTTCCATCATTTTCTTCACTACTGCACCAGAAATGCCAAGATGATCATTACGTGGAAAATCAGTCAGTGCTTCAGTGTATATTATCATAATCATGATAATGCCTGTGCTGCAGTCACACAGTACAATTATCTTTATGCCAAAATGATGGGGTTTCAATGGGATATGCTGTCTGAAAGAAATCAAGCCACAGAATAACACATGCTACTTATGAATCATAACCTTGTGGAAAGCCCCAAAACAGTGTTTCATCATGCCTCTGAGGTTCTCTAAAACAGGCTTGATCTTTCACAAAGTGTCTGTAGGGTCCTTGGTAGTGTTCTTCAAGAAATAACGGAAACAAAGGATGTTCTGGTACATGTTTCGACAGATGTGTTTGCCGAGTACATCAAGATATGTTAGTACATCAGTCGTCCAGTACTCGACAATTGCATGCTTCCTTACCGAGAGCATCATCATCATCAGCGCCAAGAATACATACAACGAGGGCACTGTCATGCCCTGTATGTCCTTTGTAGTCCTTTGTCAGTGGTACTCTAATGGAAAAACTTGTTAGTTTTACATTACTATGTGCATCATCAAATTTTAGTAGAAAAAATAAGAGAAAATAACTCAGTATTGAACTGCTGGACGTCAGTCCAGTCGTGTCACATAAACCAGAGTCACTGCCATCGAATGTAAGGGTCTTCGGTACAAAGTCATTGTCCAGGTGTAGGATGGATGGGAAGATGATGCAAGTACCTGAGACTGCTGCCTTGACTGTCTCTTTGCAGGTGGCCACATTTTACGACTACCATTCCAATTTGCCGTGATGGTTGAGGGGCAGACAAGGTTTGTGGTGCTGAGGAAGATGTCCGCCATACAGGCTCAAGTGATGAGAGAACTGATGAGGTAGCACAGGATGGTGACAGGCTGCATGAGGGGAAGGGAAGTCGTGGTCATGGTTGAGCAAGGGAACTCTCAACGTATTTCTGCTTATGTTCCAAAAAGGTTCTCACCTCCTCTTCAACCTGTACAGGAGGAAATAATTGTTTTGCCACCATTTTCGCAGGTAGAGAAGCACCTTTGCTGCAAGAAGAAGGTAGAGCATCATCATCGTTGCTGCAATTATTGCCCCCCTTTGCAGGAATCATGTCCCACGTGTTAGTTTCAGTGTTTGATTGGGTATGGTCCTTATCACTCTCCCCATCCTTTGGGAAAAGTTCTGCCCTAGTTTCAGGACTGGCAAGACTATAGCATGACAGCAGAGGCCGGCGATGTAAGGGGGTGTCAGGTGGAGAGTGGGAGTATGTCGGTGTCAACATGTCCAAGGCCTTCGTCCCCTTCCCGTAACTGTTTGCAATTCTTGACATCATGCAAAGCTGATGCCACCAGAACTGACATAGTAATGTTGTTCGACCCTGGTGGCCATCAAGGGGTTATTCTAATCTAACCTAAAATAACATAGACTAAACTGAAATAACCTAAACCAACTAAATCTAACAACCTACGCTAGCAAGTTAACCTAACAACAAAAATCTGAGTAAATTTTGGTAAGTTTGCTATTATGTCCATGAAATAAAACAATAAGATAACAAGATCAAAGACATCAAGTCAACAGTAAGCATCATTTACACCCATAAAAGTAGTAAAAGAGAAAACAAATGAAACAGAGAAAGTAAGTGCAAAAGTAATTGAATTTGGGTAGATTTGAGTGTCTCTTCCATTATGCCTGAAAAAAACAGTGAGGCATGAGGAACTTGATGATAATAACTTGGGGAAAAACTTCAACAGAAAACAATTGTTTACTACCACGATAATAGTCAGAAAAACACAGGAAGCAATCTGGAGAAATAGAAACTGAACTAGAAGAGTCTTTCTGCTGTGTAACCCTAAACCTTGGCTATATATATTTTGACGATGCCTGCTCTCACATGCAGGCAAAATTTCATTTTGGACAACATCATATCTCAGCTAATATTAGACTGAGGACATTGAAAAACAACAGTCACCAATCCTTTGTCCTTCCATTGCAAATAACTACTGAAGGCCAGGAACTGCTGTTGAGGAGTGAGAAAGTGATGAACAGGGGTAACTTTTGGCCCTGCACACTGGCCATGTCCCATGGCGTGCTCCCGTTTTGGGTTCCAGCATGCTTTCTAGCTGAGCATTTCCCCGCCTCTGCTGCTTCCCTAAGGCGCATCACTACACCACCCTTCATGACCCAACACTTTCCAGCACTTTGTGTTGTTTTACCACCACTGCTGTGTCTCACATTCATTGTCATTTTCCCCTGTACATGTGGCTCGGAAAATCCGGACAATATTTCGCCTATTCCAGACAGGTGAGACTACACTGTGGTGTGTGGGGAGAGGCAAAGAGGGCTACAAACTTTCCTGTAGCTGCACTAACATTATGAAAAAATACAAACCTAAAACACTTATGACATAAGTTATCATACCTTTACTTTTAATTTATTTTCTTTGGAGTAGTGTCACTTATCATACAGGTTACTTGTCAAATCTCATACGCAAATACAATTATGGTGAACCTTCGATTATCCGACGTAATAGAGCCAAAGGCATATCCGGATAGGGACGAAATCTGAATACAGAGCAATATCCTCTATTGTACCTATGCTCTACCTATATCCAACCTACTACCTACACCCAGCCTATATGTACTGTACCCCTTCTACTTGTGGCATTGTTCTCCGGTCTTTCAGCTGTATTTAGACATGAAAACACGCATGGGAATATCCAATATAATACTACACTCTAAGAAAACAATGGGTAACGAACTGAAATCCACAAATCCCTTACCTATATGTACAGTACCCCTCCTGATTGTAGCAGTCTTCTTTAGTCCTTCAGGTATGCAGACGAATATTATATATAATGCTGGACAATAAGAAAACAATGCATGAACAACAAAAATACACCACAAAAATCAACGAGGACGACAGTTATAAAGACAGTGTTAACCTTCTCAGAAATAAGTAAGTATTCAATTCGTTTTGGGGAAACAGAGCTGAGAACCAAACAATGGCTGCCTCTGCATGCACAAAGAAAAACACTCCATGGTCAAATTTGTCCCCGGAAGTTGGTTATATTTTCGTTTTCGTTTTTGAAGGCTCCAACATGCTTGCATGTGTCGGCCTTGGTCACCTAATGGCGGCTCTCCACGCTGCTCGATCTCTGGCAGCCTCCCTATTCAGTCCCTTAACCCTTAAGTCACATTTAATGACCTCGTCCCATGTCTTTCTCGGTCTACCCCTCCCAAC
>JAGKTI010017659.1:0-18340 GCA_018397915.1 Birgus latro
ATTTTTTTTTACCTTCTAATTTTATGTTTTGTTTTGTCTTTTTAGAATGACATTATTAAAGATTACCCAGTCTAGAAACCCTAAAACTAATAACCGAGCAGACAAATCGCTAACCTATGCTAAACCCTAAAGATACAAGTAGCTAAACCTACACTAATGATAAAAATACACCTGCCTATACTCCACCATCCGATATATAGCTTCGCACCGAAGATCACGGCCATCCCCGTATATCGTCATATGTCCTGATAATCTTAGCGGTGACTTAGCGGTAACTTAGCGATTCCGTAGCGTGTCGTAGCGTGTGGTGGCGATTCTTGGCGTGACGTGGAGTCAGAGTGACCGTTGTTTTTTAACTGAGGGATGATTATTGTGTGTCGTCAGGATAACGTGAAGCTTCCATAGGGTGTCGTGGGATGTTGTAGCAATGTCTTTGAGTCTTAGCGCTAACGTGACTGTGTCATGAAATGGCCGTTTAGGTCTACCGTTTGAGGTATGATTATGGCATTTCACCATGATCATACCTCGAGTGTAAGATCGTGGTGATCGGGGCCTTTCTCGAAGATGAACTGGAATATGGGACACGTGCTTTATTGTTACTGTTTAGCCAAGACATGATCTGGCATAAACGTTAATCACTCAGAATGCAAAGATCATTAAAAACAAGCGTGCTGGCTGACCAAGTGATCAATGCACAATAAAGCTGTCCATGAAAAAAAAAAAATCTCCATGGCGAGCAAAGGATTTGGTGGGATGGAGTGGAAGGTTGGTGAGTGGTAAGGCTGGGATGGGCGACTACTCCCAGTGCAAATGGGTGTTGTAAAATGTTTCACTGCAGTGAAGATTTACTTCAGATAGCCTCCAGGATTGAAAATTTCAACGAGGAAAAACAGAATGTGCATGAGAAACAAAGAAATGGATGGGATGTGTTGGAATTGTGGTAGTGTTAAGAAAAATGTCGGAGCGAGAAGGAACCATGATAGTGTATTCTGTGAAAACGGATGCTTATAGTTTTAATGGTTTGAATACCCTGAAGGTTCACGGCATAGATTTTTTTCTTTTTTTCAACAAGAAAAACTCGTGTGGTGTCTTGTGACGGTGGTAAAAATTGTCACCATGTTCATATATTCTTCTTCTTGACCCATCTCTCTTTCTTAAGCAATACAAAAAATAAATGTGACCTGAGCCAACAGTCAGTCACTGTTTTGTTCCGGTCGAATCACTATTTCATCATTGTGGTGATGATTCATTTGACAGTCACACATAATAATTCATGTCCTGTGTCCTTCAAGGAGAAAGTACAGGTGACACTCACGTGACAGACATCTTGAACTCGTAAATATGATTGGATGTCCTTCTGGATTTCAAGGATCTTAACTTGTGACATGAGCTTATTAGGAGGAGGATTTTGACAGCTAACCTTCAAGAAGTTGTTGTATGAGTGTTTTGATCATCTGATCTTTATCTGCCACCTGATCATGATGCAGACCTTGATGCCTTTGTCGTCTGAGGTCAGAAAGTTTCTTTTACCATATACATATATATATACAGTATATACAGTACTGTATATATATATATATTTGTCCATATTTTGAGGTAGAGTCGTACTTTTAACAGTAACTTAAAAACCCAATACTATGTATAGTAGCATTTAACAGGGCTAATGAATTGCCATACATTTTGCAGTCAGCTCTCAAACCACCAGACTCCAGACTCGATACAGTACATACCATCACTAATTTCTTCACATATATACATATATATGCTTTCTGTCGGTCCTCAAACCTACTGAAAACGAAATTAAATATGATATCCTAAAAATGGACAACGTCAAGATCTTACCCAAGTACAAGTACTTGAAACCATAAAAATTTTATGAACAGAGAAAATGTACTCAAAGCGTAAAATCATTCAGTAGCTATCTGTGGGCGTCATGAAATAAAGAAGGTAATGATGCAGATCATGCAATGCAAACATGGGACCAAATTAACGGGGTATCCGAATACGAGAACACTGGAATTTGCTTGCCAAAACAGTTGTTTGGACTTACACTATAATAATCGATTAGACAGATGCTTTAGCAAAATAGGCTTTATCTAAGTGTTGGTATTTAATGAAAAGCGACCTGTGCGCTGACAACTGAGACTTCATAAATTATTTATGGCTGCATTTTGTAAAATGTACTCTCAGAATTATAGCTTAAGAGAGAGATTTCATCAAAGTATTTTCTTTTTTGACTATCCAGTTTATACTTCAGTGTTACTGTTTTCAATTTCAACTAGAGGACCCCCCACGTGGGGAATCACACCAGCCGTGAGCCAATGCATATATAGTGCAGCTTCGAATATGACCTTGACCTTGGCCTACAGTTGCCAAATTTGAACTCGTTGGGGATAATCATCCATACTACACACCCGTGTATCATCACATATTTTTTTGTGATGATGTCTTGAGCGGTTGTTTAGTTATTGTGCTAACAGACACACAGACAGACAGACAAACTGAAAACAATACTCGTAGGAGATTTTCATCCCTACAACACACCTGTAAAATTTTGTGATGATATCCTAAGTGGTTGCGAAGTTAACATGCTAGCAGACACAGACAAACTGAAAACATTACTCATTGGAGATTTTCATCCCTTCTGTGGGCCTGTAAAATTTTGTGATATCTTGAGCGGTTGCGAAGTTATCGTGGTAACAGACACACAGATCTTGACCACCTTTCACGAATTTCGAACTCGTGGTCGATTTTTTTTCCCTACTACACACCTGTAAAATTTAGTGACGATATCTTGAGCAGTTACGAAGTTATCGTGCTAACATACACACAGACACAAAAATTTAAAAGAATGCATTTCGCTATTGTGAATAGGTGTGGCCGGGAGGTTTTGAAAGCGAGTGAGTTAGATAAAAGAGAGAAAATGATAGAGTATCAGGAGAAATTGGAAGACGAGTGGAATGCAGTGAAAGACCAGGAAAATGGCAGTGTGGAGGAGGAATGACAGTTGTTTACGAGTACTGTGGTGGGGCATGCGGAAGAGGTGTGTGGTGAGATAAGTGGGTGGTGGTGTAAGAAAGGGAAGTGAATGGTGGTGCGAGGAAGTATGGCTGTGGCTGAGAAGAGATGTGCATATGAAGTGTGGCTGCAGAGGAAGGATGAGGTGTCATATAAAGAGGTATTAGGAAAAGAGGAATACGGCGAGAAGGGCTGTGCATGATGCTAAAGTGGCAGCAGATGAGAGCTGGGTACTTGAGAATTTTCAACAGAATAAGAAAATATTTTGGAAGGAGGTGAAAATGGTGCAAAAGGGAGAGTCTGCGAAGGAAGGGTGAGTAAAAGCAGAGGATGGAAGGATATGAAGTGAGATGGATGCAGTAAGGAAGAGATGGGTGGAGTATTTTGAAAGACTGTTAAATGCAGAGGAGGAACGGGAGACTGAAATTGTGGCAGATGGAAGGGTGCAAGAAATAAATGTGTTGGGAGAGTTGAATGTTTCTTTGATCACGATGGAGGAAGTGCAGGAGGCAGTAAAGGAGATGAAAAGAGGGAAAGCTGCAGGTATGGATGGGTGTGCTGTGAAATGCCTGAAAGGTGGTGGAGTCACTATTGTTGAGTGGTTAATAAGATTGTTGAATGTGTGTTTTGTTAGAGGTATGATGCCAGTTGACTGGGCAAGTGCTTGTGTGGTTCCATTGTATAAAGGTAAGGGTGATAAGTATGAATGTACTAGCTTTAGAGGTATAAGTCTGTTGAGTGTTGTAGGGAAGGTGTATGGTAGAGTGTTAATTAAGATAGAGAGGGTACAGAGGGAGTGATTGGTGATGAGCAGTGTGGCTTTATGAGAGGGAGGGGATGCGTGGATCAGGCGTTGGCTGTGAGAAATGTGTGTGGAAAGTATTTAGCAAAAGGTAAGGATGTGTTTTGGGCGTTCATGGATTTACAGAAAGCGTATGATAGAATTGATAGGGAGGCTTTGTGGACTGTTTTGGGATTGTATGGACTTGATGGTAGGTTGCTAAAAGGAGTGAAAAGTTTGTATGTGAAATATCGTGTGTAAGAGTGGGAAATACTGTGAGTGATTGGTTTCCCATGAGAATGGTGCTGCGCAGGGATGTGTAATGTCGCCTTGGTTGTTTAATATTTATATGGATGGTGTTTTAAGGGAGGTAAATGCAAGAGTGTTAGGTAGAGGTTTAATTCTGGTGAATGCTGATGGTAGAGTCGAATCTGAATGAGCTGCTGTTTGCTGATGATACTGCACTGGTGGCTGACTCAGAGGAGAGATTGAGACAGTTGGTAAAGGAGTTTGGAAGGGTATGTGAAAGGAGGAAATTGAGAGTAAATGAGAATAAGAGTAAAGTGATGAAGTGTACGAGGGTGGTAGATGGTAGGAGGATGGATGTAGTTTTGAATGGTTAGTTGCTTGAGGAGGTATAGTATTTTAAGTACAGTATTTATGGTCACATGGTGCTGTGGATGGAAGAATAGATGCAGAAGTGAAGTTTAGAATGAATGGAGTAGTAAAGGTGCTGGGAGGAATGAACAAAGTGTTTAGATGTCGTTCGCTTGGAATGGATCTAAAGAGAAGGCTGTATGAGGGTGTTGTGGTACCGACTGCATTATATAGTGCCGAAACATGGAATATGGGTGTTGCAGAAAGGAAAAGTTTTAATGTAATGGAGATGAGGTGTCTGAGGAGTATGTGTGCAGTGTCGCGTATGGATCAAGTGAGAAATGATGAAGTGTGAAGGAGAACTGGAGTTGTGCGGGAGATGGCTGATCGAGTTGAGCAGAGGGTGTTGTGATGGTCTGGGCATATGGAGAGAATGGATGATGAGCGATTAGTGAAAAAGATAACTGGATCGGATGTGAGAAGTATAAGGCTGAAAGGAAGACCACGAATAGAATGGATGGACAGTGTGAAGTGAGCGTTGGATGCAAGAGGGATGTCTGTTGTGCAAGGAAGAGTGGCTGCAAATTATTGAAATGATTGGAGAGAAATTGTGAAAGAATAAATGATGACGCAGCCCTGAGGGGATATTCTCTCGCATTTGGTCCTATCAGCTGATTGGGTCAGGTGCGTGTAAGGGGATGGGTCCATTATGGTGTGGCAGGGGTAAACCAGCTCTGCTGTCGGGCCCTGCTGTGGATGTCAGTGATTGCACTGCGGTGCAGTTGACCCTTGTTCTGTGATGTGTGGTAAGGATCTCTCCATTCTCCCCATGGGGCTAAGATGCGAATGAAAGTGTTTGTGTGGATGAGTAAATTGAAAGTGTGTTGTTCTGTCTCAGCTACCTCCCTGTCTTTGGGGGAAGCAGCTTAGGTGTATAGATATAGATAGATTGACCTATTTACTTACTCTGTAGCCACAATGCGGAAGTTTGCCATAAGTATTTATGTACTGATTGTGTTTGCAAGCATGGGTTCATTTTACATTTGTCTCAACAACTGGCTAACTGTATGCCTAATTGAAACCATTTTCATTCCAGATCATGAGAGGGACGACGGCTATATTTCTCTAAAGGTACAGCTTTACAGCTTTTGTGGTTTTCTCTAAAATATGTTACAAAGAAAACACTGAGGAGATTTGAATTTGTCACTTTCCACAATGCTAAATTGCAAAATATTCAGCCAAAATTCTAGACAAACTTTTTTTTATCATGGGATTTTCAGCCAAATAGTTGTATCACATTTAGTTTCTGAGATATTTAAGTTTCAGATATGCAATTTGTGCACCAAAAATGAATATATCACTTTCAAAAACAGGTCAAGGTCATTTTATATTTGGCACAAGTACTTGGGTTACCCTAGGATACCTTCCTGTACAATACCAAGATGTAGGAAAAAAAGTGCAAAGAAAAAAATATTAATAATATCAAAACAATAAGCTTTCCTTTATATATGGTGAAGCTTAATAATAACAACAACAATAACAACAACAGTAATAACTAGAAGCCCCCAAGGCGGGAATCACACCAGCGGCGAGCCGATACATATCTAGCGCGGCTCGGAATATGGCCTTAACCTTGACCTACTTTCACCATTTTCAAACTCATAGGAGATTTTCATCCGCACTACACACCTGTAAAATTCTGTGATGAAATCTTGAGTGGTTGTGAAATTGTCTTGGTAACAGACATACAGACCTTCACCTACTTTCACTAATTTCGAACTCGTGGGAGATTTTCATCCCTACTAGACACCTGTATAATTTTGTGATGGTACCTTGAGTCGCTGAGAAGTTATCATTGTAACAGATACAGACAGACAGACAAACTGAAAACAAACTCATAGGAGATTTTCATCCCTGCTTCACATTTGTGAAATTCTGTGACAGTATCTTGAGTGGTTGTGAAGTTATTGTGATAATAGACACACAGACCTTGACCTACTTTCACAAATTTCGAACTCGTGATCGATTTTTTTTCAGTACTACAAACCTATAAAATTTTGCAATGATATCTTGAGCGGTTGCGAAGTTATTGTGCTAACAGACACACAGACAGACAAATTGAAAATAATACCAGCTTCGCTATCGTGGCTGGTAATAATAATAATAATAACCAATAAATTTTCTTCGTTAATCTGGGATTGGAGGATACGAAAGGGCTTTCCATTTTTCTTTCTTTTGAGGTCAAAAAGGTACAGTAAAACTCAGGCATAAAGGATTTTTACCAAATCTTTTACTGTAGTTTGTTTACTCTTAACTTGGCCTAATAATCTCATCTCTCAATCTTCGGTACTGAGTTGTAATCGTAGCACTAGATTATAGTGCTGGTCACAAAAAGGTGCTATAAAAAGGGTGCAGAGTCGTCGTATCGTATTATTCTGCCATTGGCCCACATATAGTAGGTTACAAAAGGTCAAAAATCGAGACGAAGTTAAAGTGGAAAGAGCATATGACCCTGCCACCTCGAACACCAGTGCTGCCAACACGGTCACGAATATTTGTTTGTGATTAGCCACGAGAGATCGCTTAAAATAAGGTTAAGGTGCTTTAACCCGTCACGTCCCGACTGATTTCCAACCTACGATGCCACAAAATCCTGAGCATTTTGGGGAAAAAATTTATTGGCTCAAACCTTCGCTTTTGATGAGAAACATCGAAAATTCATAGAGAAATCACGATCCTGTGCTTAAAACTGTTGATACAGGTGTCATGCAACCTTACGTTTTCCTTCTTTTTCAGGGTACCTGGCTAAAGAAAACGAACTATGCAAGGGTTAACTAATTCAGGCCACTTTCAATTTCATATTTATTTATGTATTTGGTACGAATTTATGTGTACTAACAGACTATATTGGTTTTAACACATTTATATAGGCAATAGAAGCATTGTTCAGTCACCAAACACTTTCACATATGGCACCTTCCTTTATGACATTACCACCTCATCACTTCTGTGTGTTTCTTGCTCTAGCTTCGTTATTTCTTTGCCCTCCACCTCAGGAATCACTTTCACCGTGAATTTCGTCATTGGAGAGACCGTGGGGCAACATACCTTTACTGGCCAGCTTACTGCTAACAGGTGAATTGCCCAGAGTTGGGGGGAGGGGAGGGAGGGGGGTTAGGTGGGGCCAGGCAGTATCCCCACTTGACAGCAGGTAAAGGAAGGTCTCCCACATATGCCTACCAAAAATCACCCATGAAACTTGAAAATTGTGCAAATTATGACCCTTGCCATTGCGCGAAGCCCATACGTCGATGAGTGTAGCTGCGACAAAACATTGTGACGTACCCATACGTCGATGGGATTCCTCGGGTTAAACCATTTGCATGGCGTAGTGACTAAAACAAGATTATATAGGGGAGGGATGTGTAGTACGAAAACTGGGATGCACAGTTCCAAAATTCAGTTAGTGTAAAAAACAACGTCATGGATTATCATGGCTATTGCCAACACTACAGTCCCACCCACTTCCACGATTTCTCAGTAATCGAACAAAAATTATGCAAAGACTCCCCAAATTCTTTCGTCTTCTATGAAAATATCTCAAAAGATCCCAGCCGAACAAAGTATTACGTAGCCTTCATCGTAGCTGAAAAGATAAGGGGAAAAATTGTCCCATCATGTGAAACACTTCGATATAATAATAACTTTAAATGCCCAGTGATAAAACTTTAAGTGGCATAATTCTTGCTTTAGATTTTATATGCTCCTTGAGGAGGATGCAACCGCAGTTTAATATTTTAATAAAAATTTCCAGTTTCTGTTGCAATGAAAATCACTAAATTTGAAATATTTTCCAATTGTTCTTTCGCAAACGCTATCTACGGCAGTTCTCTGTTGCGCATGTTAATCCTTCATGTTCCCACCGCTCACATGTAGGGATTACGGGAGGGTTGGAATACTGTGTGTGTGTGTGTGTGTGTGTGTGTGTGTGTGTGTGTGTGTGTGTTTATCAGCTTTGAAACCTTTATTGCATAAAGTAGTAGGGTGTTGTTAGGAAACCTAACTTGAACAGAAAAAGAAGAACTAGCGTAGATACGAACAGCATCTTTATTTCGGACGTTTCGACATTTAAAATGTCATCATCAGTGATCTAAAAATGGAACTGGGAAAATAGTAACACTAAGGACTACTGTAAAATGTTTCACAAAAAAATGTAGATGCATATTTAAGCAAGATTTTTTACTCAAACATGTTTGAGAAATATGTTTTCGTTCCAAGTCTTCTCATTTTACCCTATTCCTTTTATATAACTGATAATGACGTTTTAAATGCCGAAACCTCTAAAATAAAGATGTTGCACATAACTATGCTCTTTCTCTTCTTCCTGCTCCTTTATTCATTGCTGAGATAGATAAGCAAATTGTCTATCTTAGAACAAACGCATAGAAATCATCCATAGGCCAACTACCGACTCTGTTCCGAAGCAACCCATTACATAATATTACATCATACTGGCCTACATTCCCCCGAGCTTAGGAAGCTTTCTTGCATCTCTTTCTTAGCGATTTATATGATTAAAATACAGTAGTCATTTTTATGTAATTTTTACTTTGTAATTCCAATTTGGCTTGTATAAATAACATACACCACAATGTCTGATTAATGGGCTATGTGCAGAATTATCCTGATAAGGAAGTGGTTTAAGGAAGCCTCCTTAGCCTTAGAAACTACGAGCTCAAGTGTTTCGGAGCAAGCTGTCACATCCCTTGACACGTCTAATTCCTCCGTGGTCTTCTCTAATGTAGCAATCTGCATACCTGTTTATTCACTCATGTCAGTCCTCTGTTATATGGCATGTCAGTCTTAGTAGGTCTGTAGCTATCAATTGTATACAATTCTTTTTTCCATTCCTTCAAAAGCGGAAATATATGTGCATTTTTCCTGCCTTCGGATATTGACACTCTAAGGCCTTAATCTTCACTTTGAAGGAGAATAAGATAGTCTGATCTTAACTAGGATAAAATGACAGAGTTGTTTTAACAGCGACAAAGTGAAGCAACAGTTGACCCTTAGTCTTTGAGACTGACATTGCCAATTTGCCACTCTGCCACATAAAATTTTTTATGATTTCCTCTCTCACCACCCCATCATATTCCTTACCATCTCCATTCTGTGTACCTGCTGGAGGGGAAGCTGGTGATGCACTTGTTAACTTATCCAGTTCGCAACTACAAAGAACGCGAGTTCAGTCGATGTGCCGGTCAGATTCTGACAAAGTGTATTTTGACCGTTGTCTCTGGTTAGCCAGCAGTACAACTGGGGGCAGCTGCTGGTTGTATTCAAGGGAAAGCTTGGCACTAGTTACAAAATGCCTGCCTGAGTAATGACTTCTGAGTAATAGCTACGCATTAGTTTAGCTCTTCCAGCTGTTCTCAAACATTTTAGCGTTTACCGCATTCCAGTCCTCAAAAAATACTCACATCTCTCCCTTCATTTCAGTTTACCCAGACTCTCCTTCATCACTTTCCCTAACTTCCTCCCACACTTTTGGTTTCTCTCTCTTCTCGAATTGTTCATATCTTTCCAGTACAACATGGTAGTCACTTTGTGATTCCTTTATACTTATAGAGTAGGTACAATAATCTATTCTGCCTAAGATCAGATCATTTTATGCTGTAGAGTTTGTCAAAGACTCCTCAATGTCCAAACGCTATCACCAGTAATCCTTTCATGGCTGGGATAACTCGTGTGCTCTAATACGACTGACACCAGGCGATTCTAGTCCGATGGTAATGAGGCCTAGGAGCCTGAGTTGATTTTATTCCCACCAAATCTGTCTTTCTAAATATATACATTTTCCATATATTTCTTTTAATTTGTGTCCTTTTTTTTTAATTATTAGTATTTGTTCTCAATCCTACACTGCTGATCCTGTCCGTTCTCATTCATTACTTTTTTTCCTGACCAAACATTATAATTTGTTTACACTTTTGAATCCGTTAACATATTGACATTGTACATCAGTTTCGGTCACAACTGAATCCTCTTCATGGGAGTGTGAAACACAACAATTATATACCTGCCTTTCTATCACCAGACGCCTTAATCTTGTAAGGGGTGGCCACAAACAAATCCCTTCCATGTCACTCTGTCTTCTGTCGTTTGGCATCTCCAGTTCAAATCCCCTTTGCTCTTATCACATTCCACCCCATATCTCCAGCTTATCCTCAGTCTCCCCTCACCCCCCCCACCTCTCCCGATTATTTCCTAATCACGTTTTCATTCTCAGTCCTCTCCACACATCCACACAACCAAACCATCTCAGAGTACATGCATGTTAGTATCATAGCACTCCCACACTTCCTCCATTGTCTGCCTGTCTCTCCATGAAATTCACATGCTTTTCTCAACTAATTTTCTTTGCTCTCGCTCTTCACTTGTGATCTTCCAAAAAGATCCAAGTTTCACTTCCGCACGTTAGAGCATGGTTCACAATTCTGTCATAGTGACTTTTTTACTCCTGTGCTCACTCTCATGTTCGTTATCACTGCCCTTAGTAAACATACTGCTAAGAGTTATCCCACTTTTGAGCTTTCGCCTGTTTATTGTTTCCACACCATAATAATATAAAATAAAGAGGTAGGGTAATAATGACGCGGCTACTGATGACACTGGTATTAAATAAACATGTTATTGTACTTTTCCATTTATCTCGGGCTAACTCTTATAAGGAATGGAGAAGGTGGTGACTGAATGGTTAAAGAAGTCGTCTATTGTCTGAAAGGACGTGAGTTTATTCCCAGGCTGTAGCAGAGAGTGTCTCGATGAGCTTTTTACCAACGGCGATACCGAAGCTGGTATTGTTTTCAATTTGTTGGTGTCTGTGTCTGTTAGCACGATTACTTCGCCACCGCTCAAGATATCACAAAATTGTACGGGTGTGTAGTAGGGAAAAAAATTGATCACGAGTTCAAAATTGGTGAGAGTAGGCCAAGATGTGTGTGACTGTTACCACGATAACCGCAACCACTCAAGATATCACAAAATTGTACAGGGGTTTCGTAGGGATGAAAATCTCCTACGAGTCTGAAATTGGTGAAAGTAGGTAAAGGCCTTTATTTTTCTTTTTTTTCCTTTTTTTAATGCAAGGAAGAAGGAACCAAAGGCCATGGGCCCACAAACTGTTCCTTCCAAGAAAGAACAAAAACAATACCTTCATGGTATCAAGATATGGCCAAAATCTTGGACAAGTTCGAAAATGGGCACTTGGGGCCAAGGTCAAGGTCACAAAAATGGCTGCCAAAGGTCAACTAGTTTTTATCGCCCGCCTTTAGCACCATTATATCTCATGAACGGCTTGAGCTATCACCATGAAACTTTCAGGGTATCAAGATATGACCTAAATCTTGGACTTGGCCAACAGCATATTCTGCAGGCGATTAACATTCGGCACCCGAATGCTTTTCTTTCGTTATTATTATTATTTTATTGTGTTGTTCTTTTTTTGTTATTTTTATTAGTATCAACTTTTAATACAACCAATGGCGCAATTTAACTCTTGCACAGCTGGGATGCTGCTCAGATAAAAAAAGCTTCTTAGGTAGTAAGCTGAGAAAAGTACTGTACATACGCCCCTCTATAATGCAACACTGATGGACTTATATTAGGTTTTAAAGGCTTCAGTACAATGTCCCTTTTTCTTAATTCTTTTTTCTTCAGCCTCACACACTCTTCTATTTCAGACCTTAATAACAAGATCATAGTTTGTATGCTGTTAAAATATGACACTAAGGAGCTCATACTCAGTCAAGACCAGTAGCTAAAACCACACACACACACACACACACACACACACACACACACACACACACACACACACACACACATACACACAACATACACACATTTACTCTCAGCTTTATAATATCTCCTGTGCATTCACACTCATGGGGTATTCATAGCTTCTGCATTACTTTTTTATTATTTTTTTTTCAAAATAGGTTTCCTCTTGGGCTGTCCTTCAATTTTCCAACTTAGTTTAGTTAATGTTGCATAAAATATATTTACCTAACTCCGGCACCGAGGAGTCTAGTTCCCTGACGTCCATTTACCTTACCACGTTTTCGTCGGTGATTTCAATATTTCCCTTTAGTACGATCGTCCGACGTAATCCAGAATAAAACAACACCATCTTAGAGTTAGGCATTTGTCTTATCTTTCTTGTAGTGGAAATAATATCAGTATAAGTAAGACTTCACTTTTGTTATGAAAACTCACTTTAGACATACTAACATCAGTTTCCTCCTCACAGACTCATTTAGAGTCATTCTTTGTGACCATTCTTTTGTCATATCTAACAAAATGGGTTAATCACCTTTAGTCTTTTTAATAATACAACGTACGGTTTCATGAACATAATGCTGATGGAAAGTTATTATTAGGAATTCTTTCTAAGTCTCCTTAAAGAGTGCATTTAGTGTCATGTGATGATACATGTTCACCCAGTCAGTGACAGCAGGACGTGACTTATTAAAACAAATTAGGACGGCTTGCCTTCAGGTATATAAGAAACGAGCACGCTTCCCCGTTTCCTCCTTGGATTGGCCACGAGCGTACCATCACAGGTGACCACATCATGGATCCCACGATTGTGCCCGATGGAGGAGAATAAGTTTCCTTTGAAAACCCTTCTTTGTGATAGTGAGCAAGGAAGTAGCGGACTTGCCAGAACATTCTATACTTTATGTTTGACTGAAAGACCTGCTGTGTTAGCATTAAACCGCGGGGAAACTAAAGTTATTCCTTGAACGGATCTGTCCTTTATGTGTGCTATTACTAAGCAGTCACTATTTTGTGTAATATGTATATAACCGATTACACTAAAGTTTGGCCATATTATTTTCTTGCTACAACTGGACGATGTAATATAGTTTAGGAGAGACCTCTCTTAATGGACACTGAAAAAAACAAAATAAATCAAAACTGACATACAACAAATGCCGACGCTTGGAATGAAACAGAATATGTTTTCGTGGCCGTTCAAATCATGATTTTAGCTTGCTGAGGAGACCTCTTTCTATAACGGAAAAAAATCATTTTTCTAAAGAATAAAGACTAAGCCAACTGTGGCCTACTCCAGTATGAAACATACCAAGAGCTGTGCCAAATTATTTACTCAGTTACCTAAAATAGAGGAGCTCAAGCAAAAACAGAGGCTTTTTTTTTTTTTTTACTAAAAGCCTCAGAACTTTGAAAGCCTTCCAGTTTTCACTTGCGATTTGGGGAAGATCACAGTGGTCTGAAAAAATTATCATAACACATAACTGATAATTAAAAAGAGTGCCAACATGGTGCCACAAGACTGACAACAAAGTGTGCAGCAACACGGTGCCACAAGACTGACAACAAAGTGTGCAGCAACACGGTGCCACAAGACTGACAACAAAGTGTGCAGCAACACTATGTCACATGACTGACAACAAAGCGTGCAGTAACACGATATCACGTGACTGGCAACAGCGTGTGCAGGAACACGGTGCCACATGACTAATAACAACGTCTGCAGCAACACTGTGAAATGTGACTTACAACAAGGTGTGTAGCAACACTGTGCCACGTGACTGACAAAGTGTGTAGCAATACGGTGCCACATGACTGACAGCACAGTTTGTAGTAACACGGTGCCACATTAATGACAACAAAGTATGTAACAACGCAGTGCCCCATGACTGACAACAAAATGTGTAGTAACCCGATGCCACATGACTGACAACAAAGAGTGTGTGTCAACACGGTGCCACATGGACTGACAACAAAGTGTATAACAACACAATGCCACATGACTGACAACAGAGTGTGTATCAACACGGTGGCACATGACTGACAACAGAGTGTGTATCAACACTGTGCCACATGACTGACAACAAAGTGTATAACAACACAATGCCACATTACTGACAACAGAGTGTGTAACAACACAGTGCCACATGACTGACAACAGCGTGTAACAACACAGTGCCACATGACTGGCAAAAGAGTGTGTAAAAACACAGTGTCAAATGACTGACAACAGAGTGTGTAAAAACACAGTGCCACACGACTGACATCAAAGTGTATAACAATACACTGACACATGACTGACAACAAAGTGTATAACAGTTCATTGCCACATGAATAACAACAAAGTGTATAACAATACAGTTCCACGACTGACAACAGAGTGTATAACAAAACAATGCCACATGACTCACAACAAAGTGTGAGGCAACACAGCGCCACATGACTCACGGTAAAGGTGAGAGGCCAGGTGAGGCCGGAGCGTGACTCCCACAACCTACTGTAGAGCTGCAGCTGAGCACTAACTGCTGAACCCCCTCCTGCGACCCTTATATAAACACTCCTTGCCAGTGAACAAAAACACCTCCCCTCTCACCACACCAGCCATGGAACACCGTCTCTTACCACACCAGCCAGTGAACACCTCTCCTCTCACCACACCAGTCACTGAACACCTCCTCTATCACCACTCCAGCCAGTGAACACCTCTCCTTTTATCACACCAGTCATGAACACCCCTCTCACCACTCCAGCCAGTGAACACCTCTCCTCTCACCACTCCAGCACATGAACACCTCTCCTTTTACCACACCAGTCAGTGAACACCTCTCCTTTCACCACACCAGCCAGTGAACACCTCTCCTTTCACCTCTCCAGCACATGAACACCTCTCCTTTCACTACACCAGTCAGTGAACACCTTTATATTATGGAGATACCTAAAGGATTAAGAAGGAATCCTAGCAACTCTTACTTACCCGATTGCTAGTCTCGCCAGTATATCACTTACTTTTATTATTCTTTAAGCTTCAAGTACTTAAGCCTTACCTTCTGAGCTTGTATAGTCCTCAACATTTTGCAGTATAATTACAATTCTCTGCATTATGCAAGAGAATGTAGTTTGTACGAACAACCTTTTCAGTGACCAAGTTAATACTGCTTAACTGTAATTCATTCACATGCATAACTTGGAGGTCTCCCCGGGTAACTGAAAGTCTGTAGTTTGCCTGCGTGTGCCTTAACGTTAATATCGTTAGTCATTAGATAGAAAAGAATTTTTTGCTTTTTACTCCAACGTTGCATTTCCTTAAGACGATCTTTAACCCTGAGTACACTTGTGCACCAGGCCCAAACCCGAAGCTGATTAGATGCAGTTCCACATCTTCGGTTGCTCAAACAGTTTGTGCGTCCTGCTGAATATCATTTGGATTTATAATAAAATTATGGTCTTGGGTTCCCTTGCATTGTATGTTGTAAATATTAATTATCTGCTTATATAATGAAAAAAAGAAAAGAAAAAAAAGAATATATGCTGCACTTCAAGAAGGTGGGAAGAAAAAGGTGGCAGCATATTATACAGATTTTAAATTCCCTCTTGTTATAAGAATGCCTACGATTACACACGAAACCTGCTGGTTACCTCTGTCCAGATGAGCGGATTCTTTCATTACAATTGTGCTGTGGATTCAGGCAAGCAGTTGTCACCAATGGATCCGATACTATGAGAGACTGATGATTAATGAATGGAGATGCGGCTCATTATCGTTAGGGATTATCATAATAGCTCTCTTTTCCTTTTCCTGTTTCGACCTTCTATCCGTACTGCAATAACCGAACTGAAACTTAGCAAATTAATCACTGGTCTGGCCGAGATTCGATCCCCGGCCCTCACGCTTTATAGGTACGCACGTTACCACTAAGCCAAAGAGAGGATCCCCGCTTTGCCTTTAGGCAACGCGGGCTTTTATACACCCCATGACATCACACTTTTCTCCCCTTGGTGATTAATTTGGTCAGTTTCGTACACACATGTGGTAGCGTAGCACATTGGAGTCCACCAATGGGAGCACTGCGGACCACACTGGACAGCTCACTCCCCGGGATGTAAGGCTGACAACAACAACATCATATGACCCTCAAGGCCCTTGCCTCACATCCCACTGCTGCCACCAATGTAATAACCGAACTGAAACTGAACAAATTTATCACACTGGTTTGACCAAGATTCGATCGTGGGCCCTCGCGCTTTATAGGTGCGCGCGTTACCACTGAGCCAAAGAGAGGATCCCCGCTTTGCCTCTAGGCAACGCGGGCTTTTATGTACCCCATTACAGTACCATTCAGTAAGAATGTCCTATCTAAACTTCGGGAGTTTATGCAGCATATTTACTTGTCGCTAGTAAAAGCAGTAAGAATCCCCAATATGTCCACGGTCTTAAATAGTGTTTGCTCGTTCAACCATTTTTTTTTTTTCGTTTTCCAACCCAAAACAATTTTATTCTGCTTAAGAAAGATTTTTCAAGCTGTTTAAACTAGATATACCCATCATTAACGCCTTCACCGGAAGAGGTCTTTCCTCAGTTGAAAAACTAGTCTGGTGGTGGCAAGAAAAACTTTAATGTATATGTACGTCATTTGTTGGAAGGGGTTACCATGTTTGCTGTTATTGGTTGTTATTTTGATATACAGGTTCACAAACATTATCTTTAAGCAGCGTTTACGCAGTTATTTGCAGACAAGAATTTCACAATGAAGAGAGGGGGAAGGCTAAATATTCACAAACTTTAGATTTCATTGTTTTCATCTATCTTTGATAACATATGGTTTGCACAAAGGGTCTGCAGATAAGGCTGATGCTTATTAATTAACCAGTATCTCACATACCCAGGTAGTAAGAGGACATCATAAATTCTTTCAAACCCTCATGTGACAAAATTCGTCTTCGTATTGGTTACTGCTAAGGACAGGTTCAGATCTTCCTAAAGCAGACTCCCTTAATAACCTGAATATGCATTCTTACAACTTACAGATGACTTAAGCACAGGAGAGTGTCAAACTGAAGGGGTTACATGCGGTCATTAACATGTTCAATACAAGGTTTAATCCAAAAGTCGACAGGAGGTAGCAACTGTATTAAAAAACAATAGTCGCTTTATGTACCAATGAAGACTCAGTTCATGCTTCCACCTGGTAATATCATGTCTGCAACCGCCTTGCAATTAACTTAACGAAGCCAGAATCCCTGTGCTTAGTTGCTAAATAAAAAAAAAATACTAACTGGGGAAATCTGCCATGACCTAATAACTTCTCCACACACACACACACACACACACACACACACACACACATCATTTACCGTCGCATTGTATTTTTTACTTCTTCATTTAAACGACGTCAGTTTAATTTATTTTCACTAACATCATACATTAGAACCACTACCATTGCGTCCGACTCCCACTCTTACTACTCTAGCCAAATACAGGGGTAGGATGTTGACCAATGGTTCCAACGTATATGTACTTTAACCCTGGATAGGCAGGTGTTTTTTTTAGTAACACCAAAGGCATGCCCGGGTATTATTCACCCGGCCTTGGAAGAAATAAAAATTGCCAGTTTCACATGATATGGGGGTTTCACAAACGCCACACTCTGTTATTTCTCTGCCACCAATGTAATAGCAATATCTGATAAAACAATACTGATCTTAAGCATCACAGTTTCAACTACCAAAAGAATGAGTGTTTCCCAAAGATGATTTGTAAGACAAATAATAACTATATTGCTTGACAGACACGCCATTACTTACTGACATATCCTTTTTCTCTTTCTCTCATTTTTTTGTTTTGTTTTTTATGTTTCCGACTCTGGGCAAAAGCTTCAAGACCTATATCTCGGGGGCAGTGGCCTATCCCAAGGCCCAGTAGTCCTCCTTCACCTCCACATGTCACCACTTCGGCGCCAACACCCACCGTCCACAGTGAATACATGCTAGGGCTGTCTCATACAGGACTGGTGTACTGGTATTAGCGGGGATATTTTTACGACATGTCGGCGGGTCCTCTGGTAGATCAGGAAAGTCTGCTTTTATGAAGTTCAAATCTTTAAACTG
>JAGKTI010017660.1:4124-18338 GCA_018397915.1 Birgus latro
TAAGAGAGCAACAAGAGGGCATGGACTGAAACTGAAGAAGCCGCGCTGCTTGAAGGACATCAAGAAATATAGTTTTCCGTATAGATGCATAGACCTGTGGAATAGACTGGACAAAGAGATCGTCCAGTCTAAAAACTTAAACGAGTTTAAAGCTAAATTTGACTTATTGAGAAACAGAGACGGGACCCCACGAGCGTAGCTCATTTCCTGTATATCACAATTAGGTAAATACACACACACACACACACACACACACACACACACACACACACACACACACACACGGAGCAGCAGCCACCGCGAGAAGACGTGTCTCAAACCACCTCTCAACAAACCCTAAGTAGTTTTCAGGAATAGTCCTGTCTCCAGTCTTGTTCAAAATTTGAAGTATTGCAAGTTATTATAGTCTACCAAAATGTAAAGAACTATTGTCAGTAAGTATACATGAATGTTTTTATAGGAATTTTGGGAACAGCTGTTCAGTTTAGTACTGCAACTGACCTTAAACATGGCCATCAATGTAAACATTGGGGAACTGGAATTTCCAGGATTTGACAGTGAAACAAATGTAATGGATCTGGTTAAAATGTTGATCATGAGAATTAGTGGACCAGAAAAGAAAGTGGAAGATCTAGTATCAAGAAACATGCCTGAAAATACTGTACAGAGTTTGATACAGGCCAGTGAGATAGCGAACCAGGAGATCGAGAATTTGAAACGAGAAAATATTGAATTAAGGAGGAAACTAGAAGAGAGCAGTAACAAAACAGAGAAGGTAAGTAGTGTGTTAGAAGAGCAAAAGGCAAAGTGGGCACATATGGAAGAAGAACAGAAAGAAGTGGTCAGTTTAAGGGAAATTATTCAGGAAGAAAGGGAAATGAACAAGAAAAAAATGGAAGAAAATGTAGTGAAAATATTGAAGAAAAAAGAGAAAATAGTGAGAGAAACAGTAGAAAGGAACAGATGTGTGATAATATTTGGAAACAGGAAGGAGGAAGAAAAAGTTAGGTCTGTGAGACTTGAGAGAGACTCAAATCAGGTGAGGCAAATATTGGGGAAGGTCGATCCCGAAGGAAACAAGTGGGAAAAAGAAATTGAGGAAGTAAGGAGGATAGGGGCATATAAGAAAGGGGAAGCAAGACCAATTAGAGTTAAGATGTCTTCAGAAGGTGTAGTAAATTACATACTTAAGGTGACCTGGAAACTGAATAAAGAGGCAGGGATGGAAAATATTATAGTAAGAAAAGACTTGAATGAAGAAGAAAGAGAAGTTTTAAAATCTTTGAAGGACCAAGTAAAGGAAAATGTGACAGGAGGACAAAGGAAGAACGTAAAACTTTTTTTTGGAGAGTGATGGATATGAAAGCAAGGAAGTGGTATGTGAAGAACTAGACATGAAGAAAACAAAGGGGATGGATATGAATACCTGGTCGTGGTGTAGTGGTATGCTGCCTGGCTCTCACCTGAGAGTCCCGGGTTCGATTCCCAGCATAGTGGTAATATATTGGGTGAAGCAGGTTAGAAATGAATATGTAAGGGTACGGAGAGAAGAGGAAAGGAAATATGAAAAAGATATTGTATCTAACTGTAGAAAGGAGCCGAAACTATTTTATAGGTTTGTAAATGGCAAAATGAAAGTTAAGGACAGTATAATACGACTGAGGGATGGAGATGAAACATACGAAAGAGAGGAAGACTTGTGTGAAATAATGAACAACAAGCTGCAGTCAGTTTATGTATTGGAAGACGAATTTAGGGAGCCTGAAATGGAACCCAGGCTGACGAGAATGGCTGAAATTACAGTTGACATGAATCAGGTGCTACAGTTGATGAAGGATTTGGATGTGAGAAAAGCAATGAGACCAGATGGTGTGGCTGGATGGATCCTGAAGGAATGTGCCGACCAGTTAGTGTGGCCAGTTTATGTCATCATCAAGACCTCGCTTGAAAATGGACAGTTACCTAAAGATTGGAAAAGAGCAAGTATTGTGCCAATCTTTAAGGGAGGAGATAGGGAGGATCCACTTAATTATAGACCTGTGTCACTTACTAGTATTGTTTGTAAAATCTGTGAGAAAGTTATTAGAAAAAGATGGATAAAGTATTTAGAAGAAAATGAAGTGATAACACCAAGACAGTTTGGTTTTAGGGAAGGAAGAACATGTGTTACTAACCTATTAAGTTTCTACAGTAGGGTAACAGATGTCGTACAGGAGAGAGAGGGATGGGTGGACTGTGTCTGTCTGGATCTTAAGAAAGCATTTGACAGGGTGCCCTATAAGAGACTATTGTGGAAGTTAAGGACCTTTGGAGGGGTACAGGGGAAATCATTAAAGTGGATAGGAGATTATTTGATAGGAAGGCAGATGAGAACAGTAATAAGAGACAAGGTTTCACAATGGAGAAATGTGACTAGTGGAGTACCCCAGGGCTCTGTCCTGGCCCCAATAATGTTTCTGATATATGTAAATGATTTGCCAGAGGGTTTGAATAGTTACATGAGTATGTTTGCAGATGATGCTAAAATTATGAAACATATTAAATGTATTGATAATTGTAAAGAACTGCAAGAGGACTTGGACAAAATACACAGCTGGAGCCAGACTTGGAAAATGGACTTTAATGCCAAGAAGTGTCATGTATTAGAAATGGGTATAAGTGAAAGAAGACCACTCTGGACATATAAAATGGGCAATGAGATGATTAGTAAAAGAAAGGATGAGAAAGACTATTCGGGATGACTTATCACCAGAAAAGCATATAAACAAAACTATTGGGGGAACTTATGGATTACTGACCAACATGAGAGTGGCTTTTAGTTATATGGATGAGGAAATGTTGAGGGAGTTGATAGTGACCATGATAAGACGAAGACTAGAGTATGCGTCGGTGGTATGGTCACCTCATTTGAAGAAACATATTGATAAACTAGAAAGGGTTCAACGGATGGCAACGAAGATGATACCACGTTTAAGGGAACTCACTCACGAGGAGAGATTGGAAAAACTGAAGTTACCAACACTGCATGAGAGAAGGGAAAGAGGTGACTTGATCACGATATTTAGAAATGTAAGAGAATTGGAAAGGGTGGATAGAGAGTATCTTTTTGTGTTGGATGATGGAAGAACAAGAGGTCATGGCTTCAAGTTGAGGAAAAGTAGATGTCTTAATGATCTCAAAAGGTTCAGTTTCCCGAATAGAAGAATAAGTATTTGGAATGACTTAGATGAAGAGGTGGTGCAGGCGAAAAACATTCATGTATTTAAAACTAGATTAGATGAATGTAGATATGGAGACAGGACAACACGAACTTAGCTCAATTCCTGCATACTACAAATAGGTAAATACACACACACACACACACACACACACACACACACACACACACACACACACACACACACACACACACACACACACACATCTCCCAGTTAAGTATGCAATGTGCATTGATTCTGGAGGCCCAAGGTCTCATGATGTCTTGGACAGTGGTCCTTGAAGGTGAGTCAAGTGTTATAAGTCACTCAAAGGGTCTTAGTGAAGGGGATGAGGGGATATGTGGTATAGGTACAGTCAAAGACAAAAGTTGTGTTGCGGTTTTGTCCAAAGATTAAGTGCAACACTTGAAACATTATGAAAGCTCTACCACAGCTACATGTTCGTGGTTGGCAAGCCTGACTTTGTCAAGTTTCATATCTGCTGCTGATGGGATGATAGTATGCATGATCCCATGAAATTCTGAAGCCTTAACATCGACTCACAAAAATGTCTGATTCCGAACTTCATATGAGAGACGAAATGCCAACGGTTAGGAGATGATCACCTGACATTTCATCTTACATTTCATCACAAAACGTCAAGCAGATCTACAATACCATGGTATGGAGAGGTCAAGGAACATGCATCCAACTAATAGGAATATGAGAGGTGGCATGATCTTCCTTTATTTACAGGAAACGTATCCTAAATGGAAAGCTCAAACATCTGGTATAGGCATAACCATAGAAAGGTGGATTAGGATTTCAGGGGGAAGGCACAACGGAGAACCGTCATCGTTCAGGTCATCCTCGTTTTACCACAACACTATTGGACCAGGAAATAATCACAATGATGGAAGAAGCACCTGCAAGCAGTGTTTACGCTATAAAAAATGAAGTGCACCTAGAATGAAGCACACGAACAATTGTGCTTAGACTTCGGTCGTCTGGTTTATGTGTTCGAACTCGTCTGTGGGATTCAGTTTGCCAGGCACTCTAAAAGAAAAAAAAAATATCATAATAGAATAACTCTGTTCTCATGTGTTGAATACTATAGTGAATTTTGTTTTACAACACTTAAATAATGTCCCAGGTCATAATTATCAAACTGATTAGCTAATTTACAGTTAATAAAGATGGAGAACTGACTTCTGGATACCTATTAAGGTAACTGAATTGTAACGTTGATAATGTTGGCATGAAAAAAAAGAGATGAAAAATGCTTCAACAATACTAAATAAAAACAGCGGTCATAAAGATTTAATAATTATATAGATTAGTTTTGGTAAGTTACAAAAAAAAATATAGGCTGGCATCCACAGGCTGGTCACGTGGAGCAAATGGCAACTCAAGTCAGTGGTACCAACCGATCGTTCAACACAAAGCAGACCGCTCCGAAACTTTAGTCTTTCAGCAGATATTTTCTTCAAATTTCACAACACGACTTTTGTCTTTGACTGCACATTGTCGTTTGTGATGTTATGGGTGTGCCTGTCCTCATTTTTTGCTGCTGGTGATGAGTTTGGTGGTGGATTTGGCTGGAGCATTCATCAGCCTATTGCCCTCAACCCATGCGTGGTGTGCTGTGTCTTGTTGCAGTGTACAGGCTGTATCTGCAATGTTATGTGTTGATGTTGTGGTAAAGTCATTCTCATATGAAACAATATTTGTAGGTAGTTGGGGTATGGTAATATCGTGCTAATACAGTAGGCCTTCCAACTACATGAAAGATACATCAGAGATTCCTGTGAATTTGTAATTTCAGCGAATACTGATCATGCCTCCTAAAGGGGCTCTGATGTTGCCTTATATCTATATGGTGGCCTAATGACCCATCTCATTGCCCCATCGCATCATCAGATGTTAGAACCTACATGGTCAAAATATATTAGGCCTGGGAGTTGGAGAGGGGCTGAGGGCTGTGCATTATGGCCTGGAATGTGGGTCTTGAATTGACCATGAAAGGTATTGGTCTTCTCTCAGATGGTAACAGAATCAGCACCAACCCCTTTACATTGTTGGTCCACCAGCCTTGCGTCTTACAGAGTACCTTCCATTTTGGATATTGTGTTGTCTCACACTTGTGCCATAATCTTAGCACCTTGCAGGCCAGTAACACAGACGGATTATCAGATAGCCTTCTTGTTTTTCTGTATGTATTGCAGAGTGCTCTCAGTAACATTGAACATGTAGCTGACTCCAGTGTACAGCCTGCTTACATGCCAAACAGGCTGGAATTCTGTGAATTAGGAAGGCAGGCACATAGGCAAAATTTGTATGGTGGCTGAGAGGCTGGCAGATAGGAGCCCTATGGCTTAGAGTGTGGCAACATCAGACAAAACTTGTGACTTCACCACCAGTCAGAACCCAGAAGATTTTTCACCCAAATCTAAAAAAAACTCAAGTGCCATTAAAAGAAATAAAAAGCGTGTGCCAGCTTGCCTGCCTGTCAGCCTACCTGCATGTTAGCCAACCTTCCTTCCTAACTGCCTGAATGACTTCCAAGCTGGCTGGCTGGCAGTTAGGAAGGCAGGCTAGCAGTAAGTAAAGGTGTCACATAGGCAGGCAGTGTGGAACACTGGTAGGAAGGCAGCCAGGCAGGCAGGTAGGGTGGCAGACAGGGTGATAGAAACACTGGCTGTAAGCTTGATGATGGCAGGTAGAACTTGTGATCCCTTTGTCAATTATTATTATTATTTTTTTTTAAATAATCACAGCTTACTGGAGATGGACAAGGCATGTCTGCACTGCCGGCAGAGGAGGAAGAGTGAACAGATATTTTGACAATTAGAGAGTTTTTACAGAAAAAGTTTAGGGCAAACTGTGGCTAGAAGCCAGGAACTTCTTTCGTCAGATGTTCACAAAACTATCACAAGTGCTGCCAGTGTGAAGAGTTTGAGCTTCGCTGTCATGCTGCCTGCATGAAATCCTGCTAGCCAGCCAGTCTGCCTTCCATCCACATTACCTGATTACCATCTTGCCTGTTCTTCAACCTGCATGTATGTCTGGTAACTACTCTTGATCCCTGCCATCTGGATTATCTTCCTGCATTCCAGCCTGCCAGCATGCCTGCTATCTAGCCTGCCTGTCTGCCTTCAAGCCTGCATATTTGCCTTCCTGCCTGCATGCTTACTATCTAGTCTGCCTGCATGCCCTCCAGTTTGTTAGTCTGCCTTCTAGGCTGCCAACCCTCCAGCTAGCTTGCATGTCATCCAACTAGCCTGCCTACCAGCCTGCTTGCATGCCTGCCATTTAGCCAGTCTGTCTTCCTTCCAGCCTGCTGGCCTGTATATATGCCTGCCATCTAGCATGTCTGCCATCCAGCTTGCCTGCCTGCATCTTCCCTCCAGCCTCCCACCCTGCTGCTTGCATGCCTGTCTTCAAGCCTGCCTGCCTGCCTGCCCTCTGGTCTGCCAGCAAGCATGTTTTTCAGGCACTGATTTGCTTGGATGCCTGCTGTTTAGTCTGCGTGCCTGTCCTCCAGCCTTCTTGTTTACCTGCCCTCATGCTTGCACGCATCATTTAGCCCGCCTGCCTACTTTCCAGCTCGCTGGCATGCATTCATGGCTGTCTTCTAGCCCACTTGCTTGCCTGCCCTTCAGTCTGCAAGTATGCCTGCCATCTTTCCTGTTAGCATTTCCCCTGGCCTGCATGCCTACCTGCCTTCCAGCCTGCTGGTCTGCCTACCTTCCAGCCTGCATTCCTGCCATCCAGCTTATCTGCTAGTTCTCCAGTCTGCTGGCCTGTACTTTAAGCTGCTGGCCTGCCCCCTACATGCCAACTGTCTGCATGCCTACCTTCCAGCCTGCATACCTGCCAGCCATTTGTTTCACTGGCCTCCCCCATGGCCAGTCAACCTGCCTGCCATCAAGCCTGTCTGCCTATCCTCCAACCTGCTGGCCTCCAGCCTCACAGCATGCCTGCCATCTAGCCTGCCAGCCTGCTGTCTGGCCTGTGTGCCTGCTTTCCAGCTGGCTGGCCTGTCTGCATGCATCATCTAGCATGCCTCCCTGCTCTTTGGCCTGTCAGCCTGCCTGCATGCTTGCCATTCATCCTGTCTACCAGCTTTCCAGACTTTTGCCTTCCTACCATCCAGCCTGCCATCTGGTCTGCCCTCCAGCCTGCCTTCCAGCCCATTGGGTTGCTTGCATGCCTGCTATCCAGCTTCCTGCCTGCTTGCTTGCCATCTAGCCTGTTGGATTGTCTGCCCTCTATTCTGTTGGTCTGTCTGCCCTCCAGTCTTCTGTCATGCCTGCATGCCTGCCATATAATCTGCCTTCCTGCTGCCTGCCAACCTGCTTGCATATCTGCAAGGCTGCTTAAATTTCTTTGACCCTTGACAGGTACAGTATCCAGAAACTAGGCTTCTTGGACCTCTGCAAGAAGTATTAAGTATTGTTGTTATCCATTATTAGTACAGCTAAGGTTCTAGCCTGAAGAAGCATGGCAAGATGACAGTGACAGGAATTTTGGACCTGTACAACGAGGATTATATAGTGTTGTTAGTCATTTATTACTGTTTTGGTCTGATCTTCAAGTAGACACGACTAATATGGGCAGTTCTCATGCTAAGCCATTGAAATGTTCCAGAATCACAACTTTTTCCATATAGTTGGCCTTTAAAACTAGGGGAAAGCTGACAAATGAGCTTATACTTGAACAGGCAATATTTAGGAATTTTTTGTCGAGTTGATGGGGGGTAGGGCAAGACATCTAGAAAAGTAACTTGAAGACTTGCTGTAATGCTAAATGCCACATTTATGTAAATGGCTAACCAATGGATGACTTACAGATGCAGCATGGAGTTTCCCAAGAGGACATCATACGATTAAGCCGGGAGCAACCAGTAAAGGATGTTGTTTATGAAACAGCTAGCCTTGCTCACCAACACCTCAGACATGTAAGTCATGTTTGCATTTTCATTGCTGAAGATAAGTCTGAACCCTAGCTTGTACCTTTTAATTTGTTGATGAAGGCAGAAAGTATTTGTAGCCAAATAAGATTTCAGTGGCTGTAGGGGAAACTGCATGCCATTGTCTGTCTCAATCACCAGACACCATAATCCTGTATGGGATGACCACAAATGTATCACTTCCATGCCACACGCACTTCTCCCATCTGCCTACCTTCTTTCTAGCTCACACCCTCCTTTCATATTATATAATGTGTTTGGATGCTCTCAGAATTAAATCTAAACAAAGATTATCAGTACTTTACTGTAGACTTTCCTGACAAGTGATATGATGACTTACCTGGCATACTTCCACAATAGCCTAGTAGTTTATGTCATAAAGCTGCTGGCCCCCTAGTGTTAGGGTTTAGATCCTGGTGTGGGTAACTGGCATCTTTTATTTCAGGTGTCCATACACCCTCAGTGCATTGTTAGGAAAAAAAAGTACCTGTAGCAACACCTAGGGGAGGTAACTGTGGTAACCTGGAAAATGTAGTGACCGTGTATCTCACTTTAGTGGGTGAATAACCCATCACAGGATCGGTGTCCTAAGTTATGAAGACGATCACTATGGCTAAGTGCTTCAGTGGTGCCTGTCCTTTGTCTGTGGTGTTAAGAGATCAGCATTACAGTATTTAAGTGGACTCAAATTTGTTTTATCATTTATAAAGGCTCCAACATGCCTGCATGTCAGCCCTGGTCACCTAATGATGGCTTTCCACACAGCTTCATTTCTGGCAGCCTCCCTGTTCAGTCCCCTATCCCTAAGGCCACACTTTATAACCTTGCCCGATGGAGAGTGAAAGACTGACGAGGAGAGTGTATGTGAGTGAGGTGGAGGGGGCGAGAGGGAGGGGAAGGCCGAGAATGAGATGGAGGGATGGAGTGGAGAGGTATATGAGAGAGGGGGGTGTGAGTTGGGAGCGTGGTGGTGAAATGGCAGGGGACAGTGACATGGAGGCGATTTGTTTGTGGCCACCCCGTGCGGGATTGAGGCGTCTGGCAATAGATAGATAGATAGGTAGATTATTATTTTTTGTCTGCCTCTTGCAACCCTACCTCTGACATTCACACTTCTCATCCCAATTGTAATCCTTCATCCTGTCAACGTGCCCGAACCATCTCAGGCTACTCCTCCTCATCACAACACCAATACTTTCCAATCCCAATCTTCCTTTCAGTTCTTCAGTTGCAGTCCAAACCCCTCCAGGCCTTGAATTCAAGGATGCACTATACATCCATCTAATCATTTCTGTATATTTGAACTGTGAATACCCTTTTCCTTTACTGCCCAGGTCTCACTACCATACGTCATTACTTTCCTAACACATGCCGCATACAAAGATCCCTTAGTACAGAGGGAAAGCCCTTTCAATGTTAAGAGAGGCAACAGCTCCCTGAACTTTCTCCACCCACTTCTTTCCCAAGCCACAGACTAGCTCCAGCCTCACTTCTAGCACATAACATGTCCCCCAAATAACAGAACTCCTCCACATATTCAGCAAGATCAACTTTTCACACTTGACATTCTCTTCATACTCTCCGTGACTCACTGTACACACAGAATGAGCATTGTTTCGCAGTCTGCCTCTAATATTATTACATCTCTTTTGCCCATACTTGTCACAAACACTACACAAGATGGAGTTACTTCCCACACCCTTTTGGCAAACTGCACATGGCCACACTCCCTCTGCTTTGACAATACAGGTCTACCCCGATATCCAGCAGTGTTTGCGTACCAGTGGGAGTGTTGAGTCAGCGAGTATGTCGGATATTGAAGCAATTTTTCCCATAAGATACTGAAGAAAAGCCAGAAGTGCATTCCAGGACCACACCCAAACTCTCATATACCATAATTAATGGTGACTGGCACAGAAACACCATGGGTTATGTCATTGTCCTCATAAACAATACTATTGCTAAAAAATGAGACATCAAACATCAAATGCAGGAAGGTAAGGTGATGGGATGTGCAGTGTTGAGGTGCTTCAGGGCAACTAACAGCCAGGCAGGCAGCTGACAGTGCACCAAGCAGGGGTGGGGGAGGGTGGGGGGGCAAGGATGAAGACAAGCAGAGGTGGGGGGGTGGGTAGGGGGACTGGATGAAGATAAGCTGGGATGGGGGAGGGTAGGGGAACAATGAGAGAGACAAGCAGGGATGGGGAAGGAGACAAGTGGGGGTGGGGGAGGGTGGGAGACAGGGAGGGAGACAAGCAGGGGTGGGGGAGGGCAGGAAGATGGGGAGGGAGACAAGAAGCTCAACTGCCCTACTAACCCCCCACCCCCCTATCTCACTCACTCACTCATTCTCTCTCTCTCTCTCTCTCTCTCACACACACACACACACACACACACACACGAGGGTGGAAGGATGGGGAGGGAGACAACCAGGGCTGTGGGAGGGAGACATGCCTGGCAGTGCTGAGTGTGGCAGAGGATGGAGGTTGGACTGTGGGGAGTGGGGAAAGAGGGGTTGAAGGGAGGACCGGGAGAGCCTCGTTCACCACCACATACGCATTCAGACGTTCTTGTTTCAAACCTAGGGAGGGGTCAAGTGGTTGGAATAGCAAATCAACGGTCATTCAGATTGTGGGAATGTTCCCCCATTTCTTTTGTTCGGTCTAGTGAATCATCGGTTAATGATGCGCCGGATCTTGGGGCGTGCCTGTATCGCCACCAGTCTTAGATATCATCTCTTGTTTTATCATTTACTGTCAAACTCTTGTGCCCCATTCCTTCTCTCCATTTCCTAAATCTTTCCCCAGCCTCCCTTTCATTCTCTGCAATCAGCACCAGGTCATCTCCCATGGAAGTCCATTTCTTAAGTCATGTGAAATAGCTTCAAGCATCGTGGCAAATAACGAGGGGCTCAATACTGACCCATAGTGTATGCCAACATTCACAGAAAACTTCTCACTTAAATTTCCATTCACTTTCACTTGGGTGCAAACACCCACATACATAGCCATAACCATTCTAATTAGGTACTCCATGATCCCAACCTTTCTCATTGCCAACCTCACCACCTCCTCAGGGACTGTCAATGGCTTTCTCCAAATCTACAAAAACAAAACACACCTATGTTTTCTTTCCCATTTATTTTTCATGAAGCTGTCAGATAGTGAATGTTGCATCAGCAGTCTCTTTGCCTGGCATAAACCCAAACTGCATCTCATCAGTATTCACTCTCTCCCATTCCATACCTTCCTGGATTCTTTCCATTACCTTCACTAACTGGTTCAAAAGTTTTTTGCCTCTGTAATCTTCTCTTTCCAGGGCATCACCCTTCTCCTTATACACATTTACCATCACACTCTTCAGCCAGTCATCTGTGACAACACGCTCGAATATAATCGAATTTATCAAATCATTAACTAAGCCCACTATCTCGTGAGGCCTTCAGCCCAGACACACCCATCACTTTCTTTACCTGCATCTTGCTTATTGCCCTGTTCACAGTAGCAGCAGCAATAAATGGCCAAGGGCCAAACACTGGATCCGCTGACTCCAAACCTTCCCTGTTCCAGTCAGACTCCTCATTCAGCAACCCATTATTGTGCACTCTCCAGGCGTCCTTTATATCCTCACTGACCTCCAGTACCTTTCCTTCATCATTCTTCACACACTGTGATATGCCTGTTTTCCCCTCATGTGATTTACCACCTTAAATACCATATTCTTCCTTTCAACACTATTCAGGTTATTCAGTAAAGGTCTCCGAGATTCAGTTTTTGCCCTGTATACCCCCTAACCCTATGCTTGGCAGCCAGATTTTCCACTCTGTTACCACCCTTTTTCCATTCCCAGAAAAGTCTTCTTTTCTCCTTGACTGCAGCTTCTGCACCCTCATGCCACCACCTTGTTACCTTATGTCTTGGAGGGACCTTTGTTTATCCACACACTTGAAACTCTGAAGAGATTGTGCTCGAGAGCTCTGTACTGTTCATTCTGTCACCACTTCCCTGTTCTGACAACATCTCGCTATTGAAGTCATCCCTTACTGTTTGGTTTTTCAGCTTCCACACTTTCCTGCTTGTGTTTAGGTCCTCTTCTTTGCCACCTGCTCCTTCAGCACCACGTCACTTATCAGTAGTTTGTGTTGTTGCACACACTTTTCACTCCATATAACTATTAACAACCTTCACAAACCTGCTACCAGCCCTCCTGATCAGGAGTAGTCAGTCTGGCTACTATTACCCCCAGACTCATAATCAACGTACTCTCTCTTTTCCTGAAGCGCATTTTTCCAAATAATCATGTTCATTGCCTCCCCTAATCTGAATATCCTTTCCCATTCCACATTCCTTGTACAGTTGCAGAAGGGAGTTTCTACACCCCCTCTACTACTTTCCTACCCTACCCCCTGACCAAATGTGGCAGCGTGGCAGTAGTAGTGTAAGTTTCTATTAATGAATGGGCCTCGTCCTGTTATGTGGGATGGGAGTGGTGATTGAGTTTTGCTATTGTTGATGTCGTCAGTAGTTTGCTGTATGGCCTTAAAAGCAATTATGTGACTCCATGAATGATTACCATTATGCTAATACAAAAGGCTTAAAGTAATATAACTTCACAAATAGATACTGTATGTTTAGTATTACATGCTGTGCAGACAGTAACCATCATACATCAGCCAACCTTATTACACCAACGTAGAGTCTGGTGAATTCGACCTGCTTCTTTGTGCAAGTGATGCGAATTGTCCATGATTCATCTTTAAATGTGGAGTCACACACGACACGTATATTTTATGAAAACCGATTGTTAGTTGAATGCAAAATATACGGCCAAGTGACAGTAAAGGCAAAATATAATTATTATTGTATCAAATGAATAAAGCGCACGTGCGCTGTCACACACACACACACACAGGCCTCCCTGGTATCTTCAGCACACTATCACCACCACTTAAATCATCATGTTCATTTAAGTCACTAAGCAGTGTAACAGACGCAAATCTTACATGTGTCAATTGTCCGACATTACGTAGCCAGCATCGTCTATTAAATGAAACAAAATAATAATGATAATAATAATAATAAAAAATGATGACTGAAACAAAGGAGTGATGCAGAGCTAACACACACGTTATCATCTACTTTTGGTTAGAGCACTAGCAGTCGAAGGTGACAATGCTTCGAGAACGGTGAAGCAAGTTTCACGCATCACAGTTCATACTCTTATGTATGTTACAGTATTGAATATCCTCACATGCATAGCATATTGAGCATTTGTCTACATGAGACACTGAACAATATATAATTTAGCCAAAAACAGTATAGGCAAAAGGTGTAACACAGTGAGAAGCTTAGCAAAACAGTATTGGTTTCATTGTCGTGGTGTGCTTCTAAACTTTAGTGACGTCACATCCACCACAGTAGACGGAATCAATGTCTTGGCTGGTTGTAGTGGTCTCAAAAGATCTAATCTGTATTGATGAAGATGGACTGCAACTTGTAATTTGGCCATATATTTTGCATTAAACTTATAATTGGTTGTTATACGTGTCGTTCATTGACATTTCGCATCGCTTGCACAAAGAAGCAGATTGAATTCACTATACTCTACATTCGTGTAATAATGTTGGCTGATGTATGATGGTTACTGTCTGCACAGCATGTAATACTAAACATACAGAATCGATTTGTGAAGTTATATTACTTTAAGCCTTTTGTATTAGCATTCGCTTTACATAGGATTATTGTTTTTAAGGCCATACCACAAACTTCTAATGACATCAACAATAGCAAAACTCAATCACCACTCCCGTCCCACGTAACAGGACGAGGCCCATTCATTCATAGAAACTTACACTACTACTGCCACGCTGCCACATTTGGTCAGGGGGTAGGGTAGGGAAGTAGTAGAGGGGGTGTAGAAACTCCTTTCTGCAACTGTACCATATGCACACACACCCATGTACCCCTTCATATTCTTGAGCTGCATCACCCACACAACCATTTAACCCTTTAACTGCGGGGTTGTCGGAGGCGCGCCGTGCCCATC